>JANSTV010129927.1:0-17689 GCA_027564135.1 Lestremia cinerea
GCGTTTCGTGAGGAATTTGCAGGGAAATTGATTTCCGTCAAGATCTCCCCGGAAAGGTTCGCGGTCAAGCCCATGAACCGCTCAAGCTTTTCTTAACATTTCGAGTATTTGCAGCAACTTTGAGATGACCGAAGCTCGCTATACGAAAGCCGTGGAAGAACTGATCTCGGATGAGCCGTTCGTTCCTTTTCGCTCACTCCCCGTTTTGCCTCGATTCCAATCGGTTGGTGTTGGTTTTCAGTGGATTCCTGCAGCAGCTTAAAGACACAAAGTCCGATGCGGAAAGGCAGTGAGTGTTCCCCAATATCGCAACCAGTGTTCGTATTTTCATATTGACTGACTCTTCTCCATCCGCAGAGAGATGCTTGGGAGTAATCACTCCCTCTTCGTGAACAAAGAGGTGAAGTTGCCATTTAGGGCCATTGTTGCGAATCACCTCAGAGATATTAGCGTCCCGAACACCTGCAAGCAGTTGAGTATTTGAACGGCTGTCAAGGTATACAATTGTACCAAATTGATTCTTCCTCTGGCAGAATATTGGAGGGAGAGGTGTTGCCGCATTCGGATCGACATTTGCTTCAGATCGTTTGCCAAAAATTTGACAGTGCACCATTCGCTTCGGAAGGCTATGCAGCTTCTGCCGCAGAAGTGGCCAAATCTTTGAGAGCTCTCGTCGACGTCCATTTGATGCCGTAAGCCAGAGAGTGACTGCCTCAATGTACTCCCACCAATTATCTACATTTTTCCATCGGAATTTCAAGGGTTTCCCTGCAATACGATCCATCGCCAGAGTTCTCGAGTGACGACTTCTCGTGGGCTTGCAACACGCGTTGCCGATACGCAAGCAATCATCCGATGCCGTCCGACTTACCGTGAGTAATTGAGCTCTTGATTAGCCCATCGATTGACCACCCCCATTTGATCGCGATCAGCTTGTGGTTGATCGACTTGGACAAGGTCGCTCGAACTGCGCCCGCTTCAAAGTCCGAGGCCTATCAAATGATTGAAAAAGAATGCGATGCAGTGTGAGTTGTCCGCTTGTTATTGTTGGAAGAGACCGAGACGCTAATCGAAGCTCCATCGACAGTTATCCAGCTGCGGATACGCCCGATGTAAGTCCTCAAGGGGAAGTGACGGGCTTCGCCAAAAGTGCCTGCGGCATGTTTTACTATGCGACGTAAGTCCGCTGGTCCCAGCCATCGCCGCCATCTCCACCTTCCATTTCACATCCCCAGCACCGGCTTCTTCGATGTGTCCAACAAGGAACTAGGCTCCGAAGTGTTGACGTATGATGAATACCTGGCTTTAGTGATGCGTAACTGCACAAGGTTCGTTCGACGCCACCGTGCTATTAAATTCATTCACGCGCTGTGATTGAAATGGTTTCTTCCTTCTCAGATTCAAACTCTTCGAGATGGACCTTAATTTCAATACCGTCGTAAGTCGGTTCCACCTGCTTCGTGTCTGCATAAACGTCACTGGCGCGTGAGTAACTTCGAGTTGTGTCCTTGTTTTCCTCCATAACGTATCTGAATCGTCCTATTCATCACAGGAGCTGGGAAGAGAGAGCGCAGAGAACCAAGCCGCCGTGAGTGACCCATAGATTTGATCGAGTGCCCTTCATTCGAATCTTGTGCTTTCAGGAGCGAAGGCAACAGTGCCAGTGGAGGTGGAGACGCGACAAGAGTTTGCCAAATGTAAGATTCAACGATCACCTAGCGTACACGAGGTTGAGAATTATTCCCAAATCACAGATTAAAAGGCATCGGTCGCAATCGCGTGAAGGTTGCAGACTTTAAAGACGGATTTTTCTGGGAGACAATGCAGAACTGTGCCGACATCGGCTTGAAAATCGACATGAGAGCTTTGTGAGAATTCCCAAATCAATTTTGAGAGGACCAACTGAGCGAATGTTAACGAAATTCACTGGTTTGTTGCAGCGGTGATCAAAACTTGCTGAAAACTGAGTTGCAAAAGGTCCCATTTCCATCCCAGAGCGCTCCCACCGATCCTACTCCGGGTGACGTTGAAGAGACTGGGTCAATAAATATGGCTGAAATGCCTTCGACCAGCAAACAACCGAACGAGATCGATGCTCTGATCGCAAATACAGAATTTCTGGACAATTGCGAAACGTACGAACGAATTTGAATTTGCGCGGGCGACGGAAGCTTGTGATCCACAACGATTGATTTTTAGTTTTCACAAAATGCGCGTTCCAGCGGCGGATCCAGAGATCTATGACAAATGCTCGTTGGTTCGATTCAGGTGAGTCTAGACTATCCGAGCTGGAATGAGCATTGACTAATGAATGAACGGGCATTATTCTGGTAGCTCCGAGAAAGTGGGTGATCTTCAACGGCTTACTGAAACATTCTACTTCGATTCGTAAGCTTTTACCATTTGACTCGATCCATCAACCAATAACGAGCCCAAATGTTTCAGTGTTTACCGAAGCATCTTCTACTCTCTATGGTTCGACAAACACGCTTAGATTCCAAGGAGGTGCTTTAAACTCGTCCTATTTTTCCAGGCCAGCGGACGTGTCAACCTTGAAGAGCATGATGAAATTGATCTATGACCAAAAACCAGTCAAGTAAGCCCTGCTCATACTCTGCTCTCACTCAATCTCAACTCATTCTCCCATTCAGGCTGAGAAATAACCGATTCATTCCGCTAAACATTGTCAGCCGATCGCAACGAATTGCTGATATGTTTGATTGCATGAACCAAACAAGCACAACATTGGAAAAGGATTGCATCGTCTCGTTGAAGCAAGAACGCGGAAAGTAAACATTCGTCATGGTCTTTAACAAAGACTTCCATCCCTAACCAATACTCAACCCAATCCCGCTTCAGCGTTAGAAAAAATAAGAGGGTGGGATTTGCCAATGCAACCTGCCTCTTACACTACTCACTCAAAGATTACACGAAAGAAAGAGGGGATAAGGAGTGGGGCATAAGGTCTCCTTGATTTCAATCGAGTTATCGATCATCCACTGCTAATCGCGCCATTTACAGGGATTATCACGAGGAAGACAGGATGGTGGATGTTTTCATGGAATGCATTTTGAAGAACAACCTTTACGAGTATGTCGATGGCACTCACAAAGCCTGTAAAGTTGATTGGAAGACAATGGAATTTTCTACAGAGTCCAACTCTCGCCTAGAGCTGGATACAGATATACCGAAGTACTCCAACAAGGTGTCAGATTACAGAATTTCAGAGATTGCGCTATTCCTCCTGGTGATGGCGTGAAGAAATTAAATTTTGCCGTAAGATGTATGAAGTGAGTTAGCACGAGCATCAAGAGACACATTCCACGGCCTCATGGGTGGATTTCCTCCTCAGAAATACAAAAAGTACGTATGATGCCTTTGAGCAGGACGTCATGTCGCCCGTGTGCCACATTCTGCAAGAATCTTACAAAGATGCACCGAATTTGAGCGTGACAGATATAATGTGAGAGTTTGGAGAGAGAGGGTACACTGTGTGGAAGCGCTTTACCGAAACTTTCCTGCAGGGGGGACCCAAAGCAGCTGGCCACTCAAGCGATTGCCTGTCTCGAACAAGCCTACACGTACGAATTGGACACGCGCATCGAGCTTGAATCGAAATAATTGCGAGATTCTTTCCAGTATTGTGAATCCACAGCCGAAGCAAAGGACAGAGAAAAAATCCTTTAGCAGCCCGGAAGGACTGGAGGAAATGAGAAGAACTTTGAATTGGAGAGAAAGCCGAACAGAGGACAATGTTCCGAACAAGAATAAATGCATGACTTTGTGAGTGAAAGTTGGTTCAAGCGATAGTACGCACTAACGCCTGCCATCTTCCAGTCTCGAGCTCGACCGACAGAGGCAGGTGTCGCTGAGTGATAATATGACAACGGCTTGTTCCACGCTTCTTTTCCTGGAGTAAGTGATGGCTGCCAGAAAGATATCGAGGTGTTACAGCTTCACTCCTCATCAGCACTCAGGGTATCTTCCTGTCCTACCGCAGTAGAATCACCAAACCTTTTGCCATGGTACCGTTGATCCAGTCATTAACAAGTAGTATCTATCTGGTGCCCGACCTGTTGAGTTATTGCTTGAAGTGAGACGTCATCACTAGGCCAAGAAACTTTCCAAACGTTTTCACCGCATTCCATTCCAGTTTGAAGGTGGACAATTTCCCGCCGTTCGACAATGATAAACAGGATCAAGTTGTCGCAGATTGTATGGAGGTGATGATCTAGTAAGTCTTGGGGGGTCACCTTCAACGAGGGCATTTGCCGATTAACGTGAACTTTGCAGCGAAAGCAACGTGAAAATAAGGAGTTGTCAAAAGCGAGGACGTATGGATATGTGAGAGAATGAGGATTATCGTCAAGTCTTCAGGGCGACTCAAAAATTACTTTTCGGATTTCAGCGACTGCATCGCCGAAGCAACTCTCATGTATTGCTCTCAGTGAGTGACGTCTGATCAGCGTACAGTCATTTCTTGGTTATCATTTTGATCATTTCAGAATCTACGAATTATTTCATTATCAAAATGCCATGATCCCTTCCGGGCCCCAGGCACAGAAAACACGAGCTGCTTGCGCAAATTATTTCGGAATCAATTTTAGGGAAAGGAAGGAACCCGCAACGACCGAAGAGCAAACCCCCGGAAATGATTCAGAAAACCAGTGAAGATCTGAAAAAGAACGAATGTGTTTAATTCAAACCAAAATTTCGATGCGATGATTGGGCTGCTTTGTTTCTTCACATCAACTAGTCCTCCCTCTTCCCCAATCTCTTACCTTTCATTGATTGCAGATTCTCTTCAAGTTTTCACCAACCTCAATAAAACACCCACATTTCTTTGATCGCATTTTTAAAAAAGAGCTCGCTAATTTATTTCTCCGAATTTTATATTACAAATTTTACAAATGGTCGTCGTCTGTCACCCTCACTCCAATCTTACAAAATGCTGATAAATTGGTGCAACCATTCCGGTTTGAATTACACATAAAGAATTCAAGTTAAACTAAAATGCTGCGATGCCGCACCGCGATGACCTCTGCACACCTCCGGCGCAGTCTGTCCTGATCGAATTCACCAAAGGCGAGAGTGAGACAGCAAATAGTACGGCCGCTGAGGTCAACGTAGCACGAAATCGCTGTATTTGCCTAACGTGGCGCTTATGGACTAATTGAACGAAATGTGCTAGTCTTTGTTGCTGATGAATTCGCCGTGTCAATTGGGGGGCGAATCCACCAAGAGCTAATAACCATGTGGCTTCGCTCTGATTGCGTTTCTTAGGCTTAAAACCAATTGCTTTTGCAATGCGCATTAATTTTAAAATCTAAATTAAAAAATATCATTTCAATAATTCTATTCTTGAACGAATCATTTTTGTCGGTTGCGGACAGTTTTGCTGAGTTTCGCTTGAACTGAACTGGATCAGTTCAGTGACTGACATGTCAACCGGTCAGACTGAATTCTATCGGATTTCAGTCTTATTGCGAAACTTCTTCCGGAAGCGGAAGCGACTGGACTCACTGACGGACAGTAGCCCTTGCTTGGCTACCGACCAATGCTTCAATAATGCCCGAGACTGTGGAGACCCCACCCAAGCAGCATGATTCGCAATCCAACCACAGGCTGTGTCATGACTCAGAGTTCTCCTCAAGAAATAACCAATTCTTTCTCAACAAATTCGCTCAAAACGTGCGATCTTTTTAATTGATTTCAATTTGATAATTTTCGATAGAGAATTAAAATTTCCGCTTTTGAAATAATAATAATAAAAATAAAAAAAACGTGAAAAAAACACCATCGCTTTGCGTCTTTGCGTTGAGTTGTTTCTGTTGCGTATTGACGCATTAAATTCGTATCGCGTTGCCTTCTCTTTCGCACAATCGAACGAGCTCGAATGCATTGCATGGGAACCACTGTTACATTGGATGTGTCTGTGCGTTATCTCTACCATCGGCTCAAAGTGTCGACCGACGCATCTTATCGAATCGACTCTTCCAAGAAATGTCAATAATTCGTTCGTCGAAAGGTCCGCTTATCGAAAAGTAATTTGGATTGTGGCGATTCTCCGCCAAGGCATTTATCGCTCGTTTATTTCTAGTCGGAATTCGTCATTAAACTGACAATTTACAGGTCATTGCGAAGGAGGCATTGAAAATGTAAAACAAAAAAAATTCTTCAAATTTCGTTTTCGATATTCGCCAAACGGTAAACGACTTCTGTGTGCCGTCCGGAAACGGCCGAAGCTCGCTTGAAAGGGAAATGATGGTTGTCGTGAGCGTCTTGTAGCCAAGCGAGGGCCTCAAACACCAACACGAAACTTTGCCACATGTTGAAATCATCCAAACGGCACAATTCAAACGTCGAGACCATCCCAAAACGGTCGATAACCGAAAATCAGTTTACGTAACGCATTCAATTTGATAAAACCCAAAAAAAAATCGTGCAAACGATCAAACTTGTCCAACACGCGACCACTCTAGTTCCGACCAACAAAGACCATGCGGGTCTCGGAAAAAATGCGGTCATCGCAATACAATCGAAACGAAAACCGTCGATATTGGCTTTGGCTTCGAACGAGCGCAGCAACGCGCCACACGAAGAATTGAATGAATCGAATCGAATCTGGCGATCGGTGATGTGTGCGTGTGTCTGCGTTTGGAATTTGATGATTCACGTTTTAACGGTCGATTCGTAAAAAAATCATAATGGAACGTATCATCGTCGTCGCATTGCAGTCGAGAATGAAAAGGGCAAACAGATGCGTTCCGAGACGACGTTGAGCGGCCACACTCAATAAATCGCCGTACAAATGAGCCCAACACAGCGAGCCAGCAATCATTCAATAACAAATCAACGTTGATTCGTCGTCGTCGTCGTCATCGTCATTATCGTCGTCGTCTCCAATGCCGTTTCACACTCAATTTGCATTCGTTATCTTCGGCATTTGCATCGCTGGCTGACGTTTGTTGATGCTCATTCAAGCAAAGTAGAAATTGCGCGTCGAATGAAAATTGATTTTGTTTCTTTGAAATTCGGGTCGATGAAAGTTTTGAACGAAAAAAGCGGGGCATCCCGCGAACGATTGACCCGAAGCCGTGACGATGATGACACATCCGTGTGCGGCGCCGATGTATGAAGCACATTGAATTTGTTGTGACGCCGTCACACCACTTTGGCCATTTCGACAAATTGCTAGTGTCGACGTCGAATGGCTTGTGCGTGCCCCGATGAGTCACTGGTGTAAGTTGCGACATTGAACGATGACTGGTCGCGTCAGCTGATTACTGAGAAGGGATTCTCACCCGTGTCACGTTGCTGGGCCACGATAAGAGCACGATTTTATGCACGAATTTCATTGAACTCGCGGCTTACGCACGCGACATGGCTCCGGCTAATGCTATTCCTGCCGTTGATTGCCGAAAATAGATTGCGAAAAATGTAAATTTAAATAATGCACGTTGGATGTTTCAACAGATGTTCTCGGTTGGTGGAAGAGGTCGAGTAGCGAGCGACGGCGATAGCGCGGTTTTGTGAAGAATAAATTTTGAAAAAGAAATTTATGATGCGTCTGCGAGCCAAATGTCGATTATGTTGTCGAATGAATGGAATGCTGGTTTCCTTCATTCCAACCGACGGACGCTACCTCATTTGCCGCACAATGCCCACATGTCCCGTTCATTACCGCCTCGACGACAAACCAGCAACTTCAATCAAAATGTCATTGTCGTTGATTATCGTCGATCGTCTCACGGCGTCGACGCTTAGATAGGCGAACGCAGTGCCTCCGACGCCCTGCGTCACCTCCTTCCCAGCTAGTTAAATTCTTAACTAAAATTATTTCAAAATACAAAAGAGTTGTTTCTTAAAAATTAGTGACTTTCGTTTTCATTGTTTGTTTGCAAAATCGAAGGCACCCTTTCGACTTTCGATTCCAAGGCGGATGTGCGCCGGCCGGTCACGTGACCAACGCCATCGTTTAAAATTAACAAAACCGAATGTTTTCATGTATCTCTTTTCTTTTTCACAGCCCCAGAAACAATTGAAGAAAACTTAAATAAAACTCATTGGCAATTGGAAGCTATTTACAATAATGGACCTCACCGCCGTGTGTCGCGTCGTTCAATCTTCGCGTTTGAGGATGCGCCGTGCGGCTTTGATAAGCGGCGTAAGCGTTCGCAATTCCATGCAGTCTTGCAGGAAGGGATGGGTTAGCAGTTCATCGGCCGATGCACGTTCGGCCACCTCCACTTGCAGGCATCGGTTCAAAAAGTCTTGCAGATTCGGGGTGAGCTTTGACCAGCTGGTGATTTCCGGTCGTCCATTGGCCGCGATCAAATACAGTGCACGCAAGGGCGTCTGATTCAAATAGGGCGGTTGACCTTCCACCATCTCGATGACCATGATGCCGATCGACCAAATGTCCACCTTCTTGCCGTACTGTTTTCGCGTCACCACTTCCGGTGCCATCCAATCTGGAAAAATAACGATCGAATTTAGAATCTTCTTGAGCTTTGCGTGTCCGCGGAATACTCACAAGGTGTTCCAACCATCGTCTGGCGCTTCTCATCACCCTCGATGTTTGCACAGAATCCGAAATCGGTCACCTTGACCGAACCGTCCATAGCGAGCAACACGTTATCCGACTTGATATCCCGATGGATGATGCCCTTCGAATGCAGGAAATTGATGGCGTTCAGCACCTCAAAGCACACGGCAGCTATTTGCCGTTCCTTCATAATCGTTTCAGTGACGACATCCGTGAGTGGTCCACCGTCCATGTACTCCAGCACCACCCACAGCTGGTTCTCTTGCTCGAGCAAATAGGCCTCCAAGAAATTGACCAAATTCCGATGATTAAAGTCCTTCAGCACGCGAATCTCGTTGAGAATCAGCTCCTTGGAGGACTGATGCCTCAAGTCGATTGTTTTGATGGCCACCTTCTGCTCGGTTCGCAGATCCTCTGCGATGAATACAACACCGGACGCTCCTTTTCCAACCTCCAATTTGGTTTCATAGCGCAACGCTGGATTATCCAGATTGCAGATTTTGCGCAGCTCCGCGTAGACTTCCTCATCTGACTTTGGCTGACGGGCATTTTGTGAGCTGTTTTTCGAGCGAAGGATCGCAATGTCATCATCATTTGCGTTGCTGTCCTCGATTAAAGTCTTTGTATCGACCATATCATTGTCATTTGCCTCGAAATCCTCCTCCAAATTCTCGACGGCATTTGTGATGGTTTCGCGATCGCCCGAGGAAACGTTGTAGGTCTGGCGACGGTTCTCATCGAACGATTCCACCTTCTTGGACAACGCAGATTGTTTCACGGGTGATGTTATGGCCGCAACTGTTGGTGTCGGATTCGACAAGGATACCGGCTTATCGATTTCGGATAAGACACGTAGATCCTGCATGGCCTGGTTCAGTTTGTTGTATTTGGAGTTGATGTGTTTGGGCTTTGGCATGATTTGTGGCTTCGGTGGCAGAGTCATTGCCTTCTTTAGTGGCAACGGGGGAGGCGCCTGCGATGGCGGCGGAGGGATTTGCGTCTCAGACGAGGAAGAATACGAATCTTCAGAGCTCTCGCCCAGCGAGTCCTGACTCTTGTGCGCACTCTTCAGATTTACATAAGCGGCAATCTCCTCCGACTCCTCGTTGATGGCCTCTTCGGTGATGAACGGTTTGAATGGCGTATCCGCATCCTTTTTCTTGATCGAATAGTTGTAGAATCGAACCGCTTGATAAGCCGCATCCGGATTTTGTTGTTGTTCGTCCTGCGTGATCTGCGAGTTCATTATCCGGAGCCATGCCTTGGGCAACCCCTCCAACTCCCCGGTGATGTGATTCTTGCCCACATGGATGTCATGGACCACATTGGTCGGCATCCCGATCTCCGATATGTGTCGCTCACTGTCCTTTGCCTGTGATTTCTTGCTCCCGAAGAAGCCTTTCAGACCTTGAAACGTCGACATTTTGCTTGGCGACCTTCGTTACTCCAACAAAATATCCAAATCAGTCCCAATTCGCGTGCTTTGCCACAAACTCGTTTTCCTCTTTTCTTCACAGCGTTTCGGTTGCGAAACACTCAATGTTTTCAAAAGAAACAACAAAAAACACACACGATCATTCACTCAATTTGCATTCGTTGAGCGGCCCCGCATGAATCACATAATGGAAACGTTGGAACCGAAATTATTTGCAGCGCAGCCAATCACGCAAGTAGCATTTGTTGGCTCTCGGCTTTTCTCGAAATTGCACTTTGAATATTTGCTTTGCTATTCCAACACTGAGATGTGACTACAAACGCACTTCCGAAAATCTCGATGAAATCCAACGAAAATATGACGAAAAGCAGAAGAATAAATCACTTGAAAGGAGTGGCACTTGCAATTCGCAACACCACAACACACACGACCGCACAAAAACCTAGACTTTTTAATTAAAACTGAGAGAAATGAAACAATCGACGACGAAGACGACGACCGACAACGACAAACGGCGACAAGCTATGCGACGGTGACGGTACGACCATGAGCGAACTGGCCACAATGCACAAAAAAATGATGATTGATAAACCAGCTAAGCGAATCGTTTTCGTTGAAATAAAATATTTTGACACATACAGCGAGTGAGTCATTCGCTCAGTCGGCCGCCATTGAGGGAGGGGAGTGTTGTTGTTGTTGTTTCATCGCAAACATCGTACAGATCGAGTTTTGGCATGACGGTGCTGCCAACTGTCTGGCGATGAATTTGAGCTTCACCGTTGCCAACATTGAAACAACCCAAGAAAGAGAGAGAGAGAAACTTCTTTGAAATGTCAAGTCATTGCTTCAAGCATTTTTGAACGCAAATAAATCGCATTACTCAACAACAACAAGGTAGGAATCTTGGAGTCGAGGCGATTCCAGTCGCTGATCCGTGATTCGGTGTCGAAGAAGTTCATGCGGGCTCGACTCGAACCCGGCGACATGGAACTTGCCCAAATTCAAATTGAAACGACTCATTTACTTCACAACCTCTTGCCGGTCTTTCAGAAAATGATCAAGCTCCAAGCCAACGTCAATTTGAAGGGGTTCACGGTGATCTTGCCGAGTGTCTGTGTGGGGAATGTTGCTCAACTAACAGCGGATTTGGTGATAGCCTCCTTGCAGCTGACAAAAGTGGCTACCGTTTGGCACGTAAGTTGACTCAGTCCCCATTCGCAGCCCCAAAATCACCTCTAACCTTCCACAGTCAGGCATCATCCCCATAATCGGTCCCCGAGCGTTCCAACATCAAACCCACCCGGACGAAAGCCAGCACAACATCACCACCGCATGCGAGCTCTACATTTCCGAATCTCTAAAACTGGCGTGTTTCCAACTGCGTGCCCCATTAGTCCCATCATCCATGGCGTCATTCTTCACAGAGCTCCGGCAATTCCTAACGGAACAGTCTGTGGCGAAATTCGTCATTTTGACCAGTTCCTTTGCCCACGAACAGCATTTGATCGACACAACGAAGTTTGCCTGTTTGCCGAATGATCGATTCAAGAGTGATCACAAGGCGTTGCTGGAGAAGACGCGTTGGGAAGAGTGGCCCGAGGACCAAGTCATTCATGGTGGGGGTTATGCCAAGCAGTTGTGGAAGGAATGCACGGAGAATGGCATCGCCACTTTGATTCTGTTCAAGTACGTTTCGGAGGGAGATAATCGCGGTGATGCCGTTCAGGTGGTCGAACAGTTGAATGCGTTGCTGAATATCGAGGGGTTGGGACAGAGCGGATTGATCACACCCGTTTCGTGGAAGGCTTTGTTTGGAAATGATCCCAATGGGGAATTGTATTGAAGTTGCCATCCAGGCGGGAGGAGGGCACCTTCAATGGGTGATTTTGGTATTTTTAACTTGGCTGAGATTGTTTTGATGAGAATCGAATAAATTTTATTGGAAATTATTCAAATTGACGGTTGTTTGCTTTTTCCCTCCTCAGAAACCTGAAAACCTTGATCCTGAAATAAACTCGTCCATTCCACGGGGGATATCGGGCGGCAGACACTAAAATTAACAAATTTCGACGTTTTTTTTCAACGATTTTTCATTTTTATTCCAAAAACCAAATACATTTGCAAAACGAATGTAAATGACTCTCGTATGCTGGTTCGTTGGCTCAACCACAGTTCGGATGGTGTCTGATTGAAAATGAAATGCTCAATCCAGGAGTTTATTGGTAGCCAAATGATCGAATGACGGCATTGTGTGAAGCGGCAGACTTTTCAATGTTCTTGCGAGCCGTTTGTGTGAGTTTGCGGTTGACTTGCAATGCCTTCAATTGCAGACCCAATTTGGCCTTGCGTTTGCGTTCCAAATTGGCAACAACATCCTTGTATTGCCATCCAACTTCATGTGACAAGCGACCAATCTTGCAGTATTTACGGTCTGACCGCAAGCACAGCACTCGCAGAGCAGTTGGTACGCAAACACGACGCTTCTTTTCGTAGACTGGTGGAATGCCATCGAACACACGCAGACGGGCCAAAGCAGCTTGACCGCGCAATGTTTTGTGTGGGATCATGCCTGTTGAAAGGGAAGACAAAGAAAACGGTTAGAAATCAGCGCGACTGGGTGAAAACGTGCGTTTGGCAAATCATTGGATTGGGAACATTGAATCAGATATGGGCAGAGCCCGTTTTATATCACGGATACATCAAATAATGTAGGTAAGAAATGGTTAACATCACGGTCAATGTTCATCAATGGATTGCACTATCTGGCGAACGGTACTCACCACGAACGGCTTTGTAGAAGACGCGGCATGGAGCGCGGAAATGGAAAGGTCCTCTTGCTGGGTTGACGTTGCAACGTTTACGCAAGTATGACAAGTACTTGACTTTGTTTCTGGAAGAAATGAAAGCGTGTCGGGTTAGCAACAAGCGTCATTGACAGCTGGACAGCATCTTACCTGTAGAAATGACCGGAGAGGGTCAATTCCTCGCATCGCACAACGACGACTTTGCCGCCTTGCAGAAGATTCTTGGCAACAACAGATGCCAAACGGCCGACCAAATGGCCTTTACCGTCAATAGTCACGGGCTGAAATGAGAGAGAAAAATCGTCGAGTTAAAATTTTAATCCAAAAATCACATTGAGGTTATGTTCGCATCCAATCACACACACAATACACAGCACTGACTGCGGACGATTGCGTTGCAGTGAAATTGTGATGGAATTTCGAAAAGAAAAATTCTCTCATCGAAATCAGTCATTTTGGAAATCATCAATCAGTTTCGCACGCATCACAAAGATGCATCCCGTTGCGTTTTCGAAACAATTCAAATTTCGCTGATCGCCAATCCGACGGGCCGTCGGTTCACTCGGCACACACGTGTAAGTGAAAAATGTCACTAACGATTTTTCAAAATGCATTTTCTCGCAGAAATTCGCTAAAATCCACAGCACTTTCAGCATACCGACAATTGGTGCACACTCATTGATCATTTCCAATATTTTTTGCAATTTTTTTCATCAATTTTATTGAGTTTTTCCGCACTTACCTTATTATTTAAACCAGGCATGTTTATGCACCAAATACAAAAAGAATGGCCGACAGTTGAGAAAGACCTATCGTAGCCGGAAATTTCGGTTTTCCAATATGGCCGTGTGCTGCTGAATCAATGGCGAAATGCTTATTTGAATGAGTGCGTTCAATGGTGTGAGGGCGTTTAATGGCGTCGCAAGTCCGACTTCTCATAAGACTGGGATTGCGAAATGGAAATTTAATTAAATTTGCGCTTTAGCCTTGAAATCAGATTTAGACTGGAATTCTGAAGTTCACTAACAAACGTTTCATCCCCGAGTCCCCCACCCAGCAATCGCAATGAGGGAATTTCCACAATTGAACTGACCATGAATTTGACGTTGCTGTCTCATTCCTTTGAACAAGCAATCAGTGTATTGACAGCTTGCTTTGGCAGCACAGCTCAAAGAACAAAACAAACCAAACAATTGCTGTGATTTCAATTTCAATTTATTTGTTTTCGTGAAATGTTGTGTTTTGTCGTTTGGTTGTCTGTGGCGTCGACGATTGTTCAATTCACAGAGGGAACCGGTCCTTTACGAGAGTAATTTGTCCGCCACTGAAGTCCATTTCTGAAACTAATTTCCCATCATTTTATTCCTCTTCTCCCAAATGATGCTATCTCGCTTATCATCGAATGACTCAGAAGCCCAACATGTGACGCTCAACGGAACGAATATGCGCAAAAGAACACGCAATTTCTATTCTGCGCCGTGGAAAATTCAGAACCCATCGAATACTGCACCAAGTGCCTCAAGGCTTACGAGGAAAATGTGCGATTTTACCGAAATCTGATGGTTGCCGTCGATGAGAAGAATGTCTCTTGTAAATCACTGTACGTCGACAACGATCGGCTGAATATCCTTCAAACGGTGTTTCAGAATTCGAGAAATCTTTGGAACGCAGGATCCTGTACGGGTATGTGACGACACAGTGACGAGTGTGAGAGGTCCTTGGAATGAATTCAAGCCACTTGCAGATTGCTACAATTGTGATCCTGAGACCGTGCCTGACAATGGCACATGCACTTTGACCGATTTCACGCTTGAATTCAAGAATCTCACGAGTCAGATTCATGATTGCATCAAACAGCACGCGAGGAAACCAGAGGGGCCGTGTGCGCCGTGTGCTCCACTTTACAATCAACTGAATGCTGATTTCAACGCTGTCAAGAACAAGAAACAAGATCGAATTTGTTTCGATGTGAAAGACTCGGTTGGTTTTGAGTAGATCGTGTGTGATGCCTCAGTATATTGACTGACTTCCATTCATTTCAGATGAACAAAACCCGAGTGATGTGGTCCAAGGAGCTGCGTTGCTGCGATGACCGCCAAACTTCCATGTTCATCTTCTACTCGTTGGCATCGACGGTGGCTTTGATCGTGCTGTTATTCTACTCCGCGGTGTATATCAACGGGAAACGACCCGACTCGGACTCACTGCCAAACGATAGCTTCCGCTCCACCGAGAACTTGGTCAACTAATCCCCGATCTGAGCGGGAAAGGACTGCTCTACAAAGACTTTGTGATAGTTTTGTGAAAATAAAATGACGAAAATTCGATAAGAAACTCTTTGCCGACTGGCAATTTTATATTTTGAACCATCCAAAAGGAATTCGAATAAATTACAGCTCTAATTGAATTTTCTTCAAGCTACTTATCATAACAGCAATAACGCGAACTCATCGGCCAACAGACGCCCTTTACAGAATTCGTATTTACAAAATCATACAAAAATGGTCTAAATCTTTCTATTTGTTCATTTTCATTCTCTAATCGAACAAGCTGCTTGAATTTGGTGCTCTCATTAAATATTCTCGGGACTAGATCCCTCTGTTATTGCAGTTATTTTTTTCTTCAAATCGGTGATGTCATCACCTCTGTCGTGTTTGAAATGTGATAAAATAAAATGACTAAAAAAGATTGCACTGAACCGTGAAAACCAGTCCCGTCGGATGAATTTTGCAAGCAAGCATGCAATTTTGAATCGCCGCTAGTTGCGTTGCGAATTGAAAAAAAAAACGAAAAAAAAAACGAAAAAAAAAAAGGAGTGAACACTTCGTAAGCATTCGTCAGTGTGATAGTTATGAGTCAGCCGCTGCTTCACTGAAACAAGTCTCCATCGAAATCGTCGATTCACAGGTTGTTCTGCAAGAAGCCCAACAGACTCGTCTCGTAGTGTTTGCTGGCCTCTAAATTGCGCAGGGAATGCCGTTCTTTCGGGTAGACTTGCAGCTGGTAGGGTTTGTTAGCTTTGATGAGCAAATTGATAAGTTCCGACGTGTGGAAAAAATGCACGTTTTCGTCGATGAGGCCGTGAATGATCAGCAATCGGTTGTCTCTGTTTTCGGATGGAAGAGGAGAATCGTGAATGATCCCGAATGAATCGAATGGGCGGATGGACTTACTCATCGGGGAATTGGTGAATGTAGCTGAGAACGGAGCCAGCTGAGTAGCCTTGCTTGTTCTCCTCGGGCAAGTCCATGTAGCGTTCAGTGTAGCCGGTGTCGTAGAGCTCCCAGTTGGTGACCGGTGCTCCGGCAATGGCCACCTTGAAGACATCTGGATGCTGGATGAGACCCATCAGACTCAAATAGCCACCGTATGACCATCCGTGAATTGCTACGCGATCCATGTCGATGAAATCCAACTCTTCGGCAAGACTGCGCAAGACTTCCACTTGATCAGACAATTCGACTCGTCCCATCCTTCGCCATAGATGAGTCTCGAAGCGAACCCCTCTGTGCCGGGACCCTCGGGAATCTACGCAAACCACGCAGTATCCCTGAGCAGCCATCATGTGCATACGCAACTGACGCATTCCCTGGAGAAGAACCATTCCATCAGTCACGGGAACCGGAGGATTTAATTGAAGCGTAGGACACTCACCTTGAACGTATTGCTAACCGTCTGCACCTCTGGGCCTCCATAAACATTGAGCACCGTCGGGTACCTTTGTCCTCGCTTGAAATTATGCGGTTTGAAAACCATCGCGTAGAGCAGCTCACCGGAAGAAATGTGTCGGCTGTAGATCGTTGGACACAACTGCGTTTGCTGAACGTTTGGCATGCCACCTTCGAACAAATAACCGATCGGCTGCATTTGGATGCCAGCGATACAGTCTGCTTGCTCGGTGCTCGTCTGAACGACTCGGTAAATATCACAGGAAGGCAATCGATGGATGTTGCAGAACACTTGCAGCATAATGGTGCAATCGTGGTTGAAATCCACCGAATACGAGAAGCCCGTTCTGGTCAGCAATCGAATCTGACTGGGTCGATTCAGGCCGACGACATACAGATGCTTCTCCAGTGGCGTCTCTTTCAGACCCATAAAATACACCAATTGCTTGGCGCGATCGATCCACAAATTGATGTCGAGCACTTCCCAGTCACCGGAGGTCAACGGAACCTTGCTCATGATGCGCGGCACGAGAGTGCATCCCTCGTATTCATCACCATGGTTATTCGTTGGCATTGCATCGTAGTCCGCATGCGATACCCCGTTCATTGGCTGATGCAAACTCGACGACACCAAATACAAATGACGAAAACCGCTTTCTTCCGACGCCCAGATAAACTCCACGTGGTGATCACTGACTTCAATGAACCGCAGCAGATCATTCACATTGATCCATGTGCTTGACGTTTGCGAGTAAATCACTTGAATGGGTGACGTATGCTTGCCGAGCGTTGATTGCCAGCTGTGATCGTGGGCATTGATTGAGTCAACGGGCGATGACAGCAAACTGCAACTGCTACTCGAAGATATCTCGCAAAAGTTGTCTAACGGTATCAACACGAGATCCAGACGTTTCTGCTGACGATTCAGCAACTGAGTCCAAATACTTTTCGAGTCTGGCGTCCAACCGACTCGCACAATGTACTCCATCCAGGGGAAGTAGTACGTCAGCGGGTATTGCAGATCCCTCACAACGACATCCTGAATCTTCAACGTCTCAGACAGCACAAACTGCACCATCTTCAGTTTAGACTTGGCGTTCGGGGTGCCCGCCCGTGGGAAACGATACTCCTCGTACTCCACCGACTGCGGATGCGACGAAGGGAACTTGAAAAGCAGCACGTCACTCTCGTCCACCTCCTCGTAAACGATTCGATAGATGCCGTCATTGCTGCG
>JANSTV010130038.1:0-17681 GCA_027564135.1 Lestremia cinerea
CTCACTCTCCGACGTACGCCCGAAGCGAAGAAAGCAATTGATTTTGAGTGTTGTGTTGCGGCGCATTAAGAGCACTCTTTGACGAAGAAACCCGCATTTATCTTCCAAAAATAAACAGAAATTACTGTTCGCCATCGCATCAACCGCAAAACAATATTCGAACCGAGTCCATTATCCCAATTTTGACAAATTGGAATATGCCAAGGTTTTCGATAGACCAGCGGCATGTTGTTAATGACAAAGAATGTCAATAACATTGATGGAAATTGTAATGAGTGTCTCCCGGTCGATGACTGGTGTGATGGAATGCGTAGGGCAGGAGAAGTGTTTATTCATGTCCGAATTCACACGTCGATGTGTTTTTGTTTGTTTTGTGCCCGAATGCGAGCGATAAAACCTTCGACAACTTGAAATCGAACGGGAGTCGGGGATTCAACGCATTTATTGGAATACAATCACAATTATGATAATGAAATGTTGTTCGCAAGTTCGAGTGGGGAGGGGGTTGGCTATTAACCGTAACCTTGAGGTGGGAATGAGTTGAGATTGTTCACCTTTCTTGGAAGGTTATCATTTAGTTTGGTTGTCGCCGCTGTTTTCCTTCCATATAGCAGAGGAACAACTGATTCCAGACCATCGATAAATGACACCGTTGACATGCTACCGGAATGGGGCACCGCCGATAATTTGTCAGAACGATCGCATGTGTGCATGTTCCACGAAAACGAATGTCACTTCGAAGTCCACTCCTGACTTAACGAATGGGACAAATGTTGACAAATAATCTTCTATTGAAACTCACAAGCAAACGTTCGAAATAGCCAGTACAGCATTGCATTATCGTTGGCCGCATGCCAATCCGATTATTGCTCAACTCAAATCGTCATTTCATATTCGAACGGTGCGACACATATGAGATCGGTTTCTCTGTTGCTCTCGCCCGTCGGAATTCATTGAAACTAATAATAAGTTGCAATAACTGCCACTTGTCCCAAATTTTGATCAAGAACCGAAGGTCACCATCGCTTGAACCCATCGGATCGGGCCAGCAATGTGACTCCTCTCGACCATGACGCACGTTTCACGTTGGTCACAACACAAGAGTTTTCTCTCCTGCTCCATGTTGTCGACGATTCTAAGACACCGAAAATTTCGAAACCGACAATCCGCCAACTTTCACTTCATTAAATTGGAAATTAATGGCCGATATCTGAGACTAGAATCGAAACCAGTTTTTTCGTTCGTTTCGTTAATCAACGACGATGCCGAACGATGAATGAAAGTACAGGCTCAACGCACTCACATCATTGTGGGCTCCACACTCAACTACCTGAGTGCATTTATTTCAATGTGAGGTGAAGTCTTCTGGTGAGCCACCATGCTTTTACACAACTTTTGTTTAAAAAACAAACCAAATTCGAATGGTTTCGCCAACGATCGGATGGCAAACCAACAAACGCAGTTCATTGCCATTTCAAAGGTTGGCTTTTCGTGACGTCAACACTCGTTGAAATGTCAACTCGATCATCGGAAATTTACTTTCATCGGAGATGTCACGTTTACCGGTCGCGCTCAACGACGACAACAAAACCACCAACAATCTCAATTGCAATGCCATTTTGATGGAATCCAGTCCACACCCAACACCCATTCATGCGACAGGCAAACAATCGCGACGAAGAGTTAATCAAATGAAAATTCTTTAAGAAAAAAATTTTTATTAACTGCGCTGGGTCCAACAGCTGTGTGTATCGCCAATGTTTATGGAAGATTTACGACGACACAAACACCAAACGGGCTGGCTATTTTAATGCCAGGCGTTGAGAAAATCCACATGATTTCTCATGAGACGAGCGCGCGCATATCAGAATGGATGAGCGGAGAATGGATGATGAATTGCGTAATCACTCTAATTTCGATATATCGTCGTTCAACCGTCCAAACGAAATGTCTAAATTTAAAATTTAGTTTAATTTTTGTTGAAAAGAATTTTTGTTTTATTTCATAAAATCGATTCAAGAATTCGTCGCGAGCTGATTGGCAGCGGCGATGTTGGGTGGGCTGTGTGACGAACGAGTGAGCAAATCGATTAATCGACAATTCGACTGGAGTCTCGCTGGAGATGGTGGGGGGAACCTCCAGATGGTCGCTGTAGCCTTGGGAGATGAACTACTGACCCGTGAGCAACAGTCATCGTTTTAGGTCGATTTCATGTGAGTGAATCAAGTCTGTCGTTGGTCGACGGAAAAACAATCTTATCGTCGAAATGTCAACAGGATCATTGCAAATGACAAATTTTTGTGTTTTTTTTTCAGTTTGTTTAAATTTCGCTGAAACGAGTGAAGAAATCGCATGACGATTGCTGTGTCTACGAAGTAGAATAAACGAACACACCTTGTTCGTAAAAATTAGGGCGTTGCAAGTGCAAGCCCAGACGACGACGTGCATTCGCATATTGATTATTTCGGCACAATGGCACGCAAATTGGCAATTAGCCGAACGCATTGAGCTTAACATTGACCACTTTGCTGCTGTGACATCCATTGCTTAACTTCGAACGGCGCATTGTCACTGGCATATCAGCCACCTGTCGTCACTTCCACCAGCGAATGCGATGTCATGCAATCGTTATTACTAAATGAATTTGCGGTTTTCCGTTTTTAGCGATCTCGCCCGAATCGAATAAGAATAAAATTTACGCTCGTGATAAATCACGCTTCGAGGTCAGTCATAGGCGATTCGCCTTGCGATGAATGAATCAGATATGCGAAATATGTAATCGGCGATGGGTGATTGAATGAATTGTCGGATGCACGGATTGCTCGTGTTTTGCTTCGAATCGAACGGTCAATCACAATCAAACGACTCATCGAGACAGTCCGGTGGCGAGTAATTTGCCTGCCTTGTAATGTTTCCCATTCAGCGATAATTGCTGAGAATTAACGTGTGTTGTGCATACGTTCAGCCCGTTATTATCTCATCCGAGTGGGCTTGAATGAGTCAGTTGTATTTTCGAGAAGTCACTCGCTTTTTTCGTCGATGTTTACGTCAATTTGATCGTCACACGTCAAGGTCGCGTTTGTTTTTCGATCAATCGAGATTTCAATGTGGATTTTTCCGTTGATTTTTCAATCACTTTTCTATTCGTTCGACGTCCCTGCAACGCATTTGCGATGGAATTCACAGTGACTTTCTGACGTTCTCAGGGTGATAACGTTCGACTTGGATGCCGCATTCAAATTGCCTATTTTCATGCAAAGCACGTAAACGATTGCCTTTGGTCGGAACAATGCCGAACATCAAACAACACACAAATTGACCATTCGACATCGTTTCCAAACAATTGTTTTTTGTTGCGTTCCAGCGACGCATTTTCGATAAGCCAATTGATTGAATGAAATGGCTGAGCGTCGTCGACAATGTTGTTGTTTTCTACATCCTATTTTTTGCGTTTTTTTTCGTAAACGAAATAGCATTGAGCGAGGCGACAAAAATGCTGTTTGCTTTTGCAATTCACTGAAGCGGCCACCGTGTGTTCACACCTCGGACAATTGCACGATTGACTTGTCAACGTTCACGGTGAATTTTTGTTTGCAATTTGATGTCAGTCTTGTGATCGCGACGATAATTTTGTTTGCTGTGCTTCGCGGAATTGGAAGCAAGATTCCCAAAATCCTTCGATTTTCCCCGCGATGAAGCCAGAGACCGATCGGCCCTGATTGAAGCAAGCACATGCGACGCATAACACACCGTCTGAGACAACAAGACACGCCTGTTGTTTCCGCCAACTCATGTGTTCGTCTTGACTTTCGCCAGAGCTCTTCTGACGACGATCTGAGACCCGGTCCAAGATCACTTTTCTCAGAAGTTCATTGATCTCTGGCAAGAATCCCAAAGCAGTTCCATTCAAGTGTCGGCGAGAAGCCCCTCGGAGGAAGCAAACAAGCCGAATGTCAAGCTGTGGCCAAGAACAATGATCGTCTTACGAATGTTAAGTGGCGAATCGTCGTTCAAAACATGATTTCATTTGTCATTGTTGCCGGTGATGTAACTGCTAAACATTGACGCAGACCTAGAGACTGATTCAGACGCTTTGCTCGCTTGAATCCTCTGATTGCCGTATTATTTCAAAATCAAATTAATTGTCTTCGATTAAAGAACACAGCCGTTGCCGTTCGATTGTGACTCGTTTCAATTGAGCACAGTGGAATAATTGATAATTAATAAAGCGATCGAGGCAATTAGTCGTCCGCGGGTGTGACGATGCCATGCGGAAAAATAGCACGCATCGCGCACTTATCTCATCGTCGAGTCGATGTCAGATTGTCAGATGACAGCGGTCATAGAAATAGAAACCCACCCACGTATTGTGTCGTGTGCTCGCATTTCAAGTTCATGTTATTAGTCATTCGATCGGAGCCAATCGACAATGTGACCGATGACAATGTGCGATGCAAATCGTATTGTTGATCTTTTCAGCTCTCAAAATCCCTCCGGTGGTTTTTTTGTTATTTTCGCGAATGAGAAGAACCCGTTTCGGAGCTCCGTCAAATTTGTTTCGCTCCAAAAATCCCACCGCTGATCCTCACTCACACACTGTCCCTCGGCG
Organism: Lestremia cinerea; assembly: GCA_027564135.1. Taxonomy (NCBI): domain Eukaryota; kingdom Metazoa; phylum Arthropoda; class Insecta; order Diptera; family Cecidomyiidae; genus Lestremia; species Lestremia cinerea. The sequence continues at coordinate 4,610 of JANSTV010130038.1, forward strand.
AATTCTTTTCCAAATACGGCTTTACGAATGGAACTCAAGACTGTAATTAATGGGCTGGCCTTGAATGTTTCTCTGTTTCTCTTCGCTTTTCGGTTTCTCTCCTTTGCCTTAGAATTTTGCGCATTTGAATGAATCGAAATGAGATGCCGTTCTATTAATAAGTTTTCAAATTACGTAAAACTGCTTTAGTTTGGGTTGGCCGGTTTTCAGGCCGTTCTCGTCGCTGTTTTGTTCTCTATTTTACGTCTCACAGCACCGGCAGAGAGTCATCGAATAATCGATTTTCGTTTTCAAAATGAGAAGCAATCATTCGCACCGCATCGAATCAAATCAAAATCTCACTCAACGCGGCTTTCACATCAACCGTATGATGGTTTCGAAAACATTTTCATTGTCTCCCCCTCTTCCTCCGACGCGGCGAATGATCGAAATGCGCCGAGCCATCGACATTAACCAGAAGGCGAGAATCGCCGTCGCGTGGAATTCTGTTGGCTTTTCGAACAAGAACTCGAGCGCCATCGCGTACCGCGTACGTCATCACACGGCAACACAACATGCGTAAGTCAATTTGATTATGCAATCGGTGAGCCATCAACAGGCGATCCAACCGACAGAACAGTAATTTTATGATTCAATTCAAATTTAGCGGGAAGCCTCGTACACGTTTTTTTGCCGTTTTTTTTCCATCGTTCTGTTATTGTTTTCAATGGTGCTCCACCATTGTACGCTTGGGATTGTTCAGTTTGAAAATCAACGTTCGGTTCGAATCGGTTTTGCTTCGTTATTCATGTTATTTTGTTTTGCTTCGGTTGTAGTCATCGTCATCGTCGCAGTCATCGTCATCACCGTAGTCATCGACATTGTCGTTGTTAGTCGATCTGTGTTTTATTCATAAACGTGGATTACGTGATTGTGTGCTGTTGTGAATATAAAATGCGAGAATAAACTAAAGAAAAATAAAGTAAAATAAAATCGAAACCGGTTTTCAGGTAAATGAAAGCCACTAGGTTGAATAGCGTAAATAACATGAACGCGCTTGGAGGCAACCGCACGCTGCCAAATGACTTTACGAACGAAAAATTTCAAGAAAATGCGGCGCGTCCAACGAATTAAATGCTGGTTGCTCAGAACTATTAACTCCATACAATCAACAACGTTTTACAAACTCATTAAATTTCGAGTCGGAACAATTGCGGATGGCATCGTGGGACAGGCATTTTTGCGACAGAGGTCGAATGCGACAAAGTTTTTGAATGGGAAAGCTCCAATTAGCCGAGCCATTATCCGTTGTGCGATATGAATCACACAAGTGGCAAATTGCTAATCCTCGAATTCACCTCAAAAACGTAACGGAGCTTATCGCATAGCGCACAACGCATCGCGACAATTTCAAAAATATGGAATCCTCCTTTCGTGCTATGGAGTTTCGTTTATTTGCGACGCAAAACCCACCAAGCCCATCAAACAATGAACGTTCATTGCCAATCGTAAATGCATTTAGCAAACATTGCGCTTCTTCAAATTTCATCAATTCAAATATGAATGCAAATCCAAAGAATCGAATGAGAACAAACAGAATATTTCTCGACGAATCATTGAGTGTTGCATCGACGCAACGGCGATGCTACGCGACCCATTGGCATGCCAATTCTTTCGAATGGAAAAAAGAACGTTCAATGCACGCAATCTTATCGCAACTTCCACGAATATTATTCCATAATTAAAATGGCCACAATGACCCCTCCCAGTCTCAGTCCCATTCCGCATGGCATTACATTAATTACGCGATGAAAAACAACACAAAACAAGAAAAAAAAACTACAGAAAATTGAAGAAAATTCGTTTTGAATTTTCCTCTCGCCTTGAATGGATGCCAATGGAAATTTAATAGTGGCTGTCGTCGTCATCGTCTTCGTCATTAGTCGATTTATGTAGTGTTTTCGATTTTTATTGCTATTCCCGTCTGTGCTCAGTGGTGTTCCACCGACAGTATGCCTGTCAGTTGCGGCTCATTTCACTTTCCATTTCGCTCAAAGTCCATGTTTGGCAAGGCGCTAAGTAGGATTATTCCCAGAGTTAATCTTTCACTGAACTCCGATTCCGCCGTAATTTGACCTCATACGGCGGGGGCATATCATTAATCCACCGAAGCGAATGTAAGACTTCAGACTTGTCGTTGATTGGCAACATTGCGAAAAGAAACCGTTTTCGATCAGAAATTGATTGAAACTCGCTTCGACGACAGCATTTGAATGGCTTCATTCACCTTGGCTGCATTCGAAGGAACCCAAATCGACAACGAATGGCGCGCCTTTCGAGAACAATAGCCAGAACGTTGGAAGAAAATAGGTCGACTGGAAGTTCAGCTGAACAAATATTAAGAGAATTCTTGGAAAACGTATCGATTTTGCCGGAAAAGCGACTACAACGAAAATGCGTCATAAAAAGCATCGTTTCAACGCGAATGGACCGTAACTCCCAGCAAATGTTTACTCAAACACCGAATTCTCGACCAAATCAAACATGTTGACAATCAACGTCGATCCAACTGACGACTGAATCCATCATTACAACGAACAATCACGCATTACTCATTGTCCAAACACGATGACGAGATGAATGCTTCGCCATTCACGTTTGTCTACGGAATTTGTTGCGCTTCGCTTTTGGTTATTTTGCAAATCGACGTTTGATGGCAAACACCCGTAAAAACATCAAGTCAAAGGCGAGCGTTTTGATCGATTGGTCGATGCTCGGCGCTTCAGCGCGCCGTGTGATGGGCCAAGCATTACATAATCCGGAAGCGATTGGCTCATCGTTCAATCGCATTTCAATAACAAAGCTAAACATTTGTCCATTTCGGTGTGTCGCTTCGACAATCGAAAGATCACTCTCGGTGATGACATCATCGCCAGCTTTGCAAAATAAATTTCAAATTCTGATAAGATGGTTTCGAGCAACTTGAAATCCTCGTAAAAAACCGATCTACAACAAGTTTCTGCCGTAATTTCGGTTGGCCGTCATGAATTTCAAATTTGATGGACGCTCGGCCGGTTTGGAGCAGCGTGGCCAGCTCGGATCGATCGGCATGTGTTGCTTTCGATTGTGATCGTTTGTCGCCCACGCCGAAAGATTGTTGGCGACCGGGGTTCTTTCGTCGTCGATTTTAACAAGGAATAGTGGTCCTTGCCGAAGTTTCAGACTGCCGTAGTTTCCAAATCCACTTCCTTATCGACCATTTGGCATGAGCACCATTGTCCTGGCGAATCGTTACTCGGATTCGCCTCGAAACACTCTCCATCGAACCGAAATGATCGCAACACATTTCGAGGAGTGTTATTTATATTCGACCGTTGTTTATTGTTTCTCGCCCAAAAACCGACGACAAATCAGACATTTCACGAAAAACGCAGACACAGCATTTATGCATGCACATTTGATTGCGTCAGTTGCTCGTCACAGGTCCGGCGCGATATTACATAAAATAGGTTAACGAGTCTATTATTGGATGCGATACTATTAACCTCCTCTTCGATAAAACTCTCCTTTTCGCCGTTGTCGTCTTCGTGGTCGCGGTCTTCGTCGCAAGCATTTCATGCGTTTTTGTTATTTTTATTCAGTGATTCATTGTTGATATTGGTGAATGGCACGCCAGCAGTATGCTCCCGCTGGAATCGACCCGATCAATTTGGAAATCCAATTCCGAAAATGACGCCATAAATTAAATGCGAATTTAGGCAATTCGAACTTGTTTTCAATGAAAATATTTACGAAAACAGCAAAATCGTTTTTTTTATTCTTTTTATTTTCCCTTCGTTTTCCGTTTGTTTTCATTCCCAAATAACGCACGATAGTGATTTGGCGATGGTGTGCCGTGCAATCGATTGGGAACGCGCCTTTGTTGTCGCTTGCATTGGATCACATCGCAAGTTGGTTTTCGTAGCGATTTCGATTGCGTGGAAAACTGTGTCGTTTGGTCTTAAATGGAAACGCTTGGCTGGGAGTTGGCCCGTTGCGACATCGCAACCGTTTTGTCAAACGAACGTATCTTTTGCAGCGAATGTTGGTCAATTGATGATGATCGTTGGTTTCGCTGCGTTGCTTTGCGTTTTAACAGGAAAATAACCAGCGGAAATTCTTGCATCGCTTTTTGGCGCGAACACACTTGCACTTTCTCTTTTTGCTTCGCACTCGCAGTCGTAAATGTGTTGTGTTTTTTTCGGAAATTGTTGCCAAAGAAAACCTTCAACTCACCTTGTTGGAATGTAACGGCCAGCACAAAGACGGCGGCAACCAGCAAAAATCCACTTTTAGCCATTTTTATTTGAATTTGTTTAGCTTTTATAAAAGAATTTCCTTCGAAATAGTTCTCGATGAGCAGGCACTTGATTGTTAACTTATTGACGATGGGCGGGAGAATACTCGCTAAGGCGCACTTTGTCAATCACGGAAATCGGTTTGGTGTAATTTTCGAATCGAGGAGGGACCAGCGTCTGAACACGTTCGAATCACTTAATGTCTTAGCAACGACTAAACGACTCGAAGCAGCCACAAACGAATTTCGAATTCAAAAAAGCAACAACACCAACAACAACAACGCACGAACGAACAAACTGGCGACTGACTTCGAATTCAGTGCATTGGGGAGCTGACTGGTTCGCTCGCTTGCGAATGGGATTCAGTGCTGAGTGTTTGTGTTTCGGGCCATTGTTTGTATGCGACCACAGCACGCGGTTGGTATTTGTTTGAGTTGGTTGCGGTCGTCATCGTTATTGTTGTTGGTGTTGCGTTTATGTTGCCTTGCGTTGCGTTCTCCTCTGTTGTTATTGTCGAGCTGTTGCTTTTCGGTTTGTCGTTTTTATTTTTTGGCTTTTTTGATGTTCAGCCAAGACAAACCTCGACGACCGATTATTAACTCTAAATTGGACTTTTATTCATATTTTTTTTATGACTTTTTGCTTTGACGGAAACGCAGAATATTTTCGAGGTATTATTGCTCCGCCAATGCGTTCGTGCGCTTTCGAATCGTCGAAAAATGCAAATTATTTTCACATCAAATTGATTGAGCAGTTCAAATGGATCGTTGCAACGCAGTCCTCGTCTCGATCAGAGCACCATCTGACGGCATTGGCGTTTCACGGAAAGCTCTTCGATTCGAAAGCTTTTCGTTTGGACTAAGCAGAATCGATTAAGGAGAAGAAGGTCATGGTCGATGCTTTGAGGCAATTTCTCGGATTTCCTGAATGATCTGCCAATGACATCACATCAGATCGACCCTGACGATCGCGATCTACGATCTACCATTTCACTGGTCGGCAAATCGACCATCAAACCTTTTCTAGGCCGAATCATTCAAGTTCCAAAATAAAAATAATAATTCGCTCCGAAAGCGACAATGTGCTGATAGCAATTGCAATCGCTATTTTTAACACAATGGCCATTATGAGCAGCCAGACAGCGGTAATGGTTTCGTGCGCTCCTTCGCTAGCAAACGACATTCAAACACTTGAATCGTCGTTGCTGTTTGATCTTCCATTCGAAAGTGAAATAATTCCGGCATTTATTGCAATCAGCGTGCCTTGTCGGTTTCGGTTTTTATTGTTCAGCCAGACGTGATTTCGGTCAATTATCGGGTTTTCTGATGGATTCATGTTGTTTTGACAGAATTGAAATTGAGCAGATTGATGTGGTTGGTTGTGGGTGACTGACGGTTGGAGTGGGACGTCCGGCACATCTTCAATGAAAATCCTGACCTAAGCTATCTGAGGTTGATTTATTGAATCTATCACGTGCTGATGTTTACAAAAGTGCAATTTTTGCGAGGACGACGGAGGCAGCAATCAAAAGAGCCGTTGGTCCGTAGTTGGTGGCCGAGTTGCATCCGTCAAAGGCGCAAGTCTCGCATGATTCGACCTTGATGTAGGACGGTGTTTGGAATTTGCAGGGGTTTTGGTTCGTTCGGTGGTCTTCCCAAGCACACGATCGACTCACAACCAATACGTCGTTGACTGAAAGAGAATGAGTTAATTCATGCTTCTAAACGTCACTTCCGTCGATACTCACCCCATTGCTTGACCTTCTTACAAACCGGGGAGAAGCCGGTGAACATGTCTGGTGCGGGCGGGTGGGTGCAATCGATATAAGTCCAACGTCTCAGCGTTTCGGTTAGATTACTCATATTGAATGGATCTTCACAGAACTGCGCCGCCTTGGAGTCTGACGAACACCTCCAGCACCACAGACCATTGGCTGTGAAACAATGGAGAAAATAATAAAATTCAAAACTTCCGCCAGCATTTCTCGATCGTGAATTTCCTCTCGCTGTTATCAGTGACTGTTTGACTCGCAGCGGAGCATTCAATAACATTGCCGAATGTGTGCTTGTGATGTGCTCTGTTCTGTTTTGGCTGTGCTGTACATGTGTTTTGTTGTTGTTATTATCGTCTCCAAGGTGAAATTGGAACAATTTGAGAAAATGACACAATCATCGAGCGGAGAACAACACATTGAATTTGCATGCTAATAAAACACTTTTCCATTTGGACTTGAAGAAATTCGCAACTTTAATCACGTGGCTGATGGATCATCGTTAGAAATCACAGAATTTCAATGAAACCTTTCGCATGCACTCAACACTCACCTTGGTGGACCGCAACAGTCAGCACGATGCTCGCCGTGAGGAGGATAAATCCGCTGCTGGTCATTTTTGATCGAATCACTTGAATTGAATGAGGTTGAAAGGTGTTGATTTGATGATAGCCGTGCATGCACTGAGTCCACTGCAGGAATCGATTCGAGGGAATTTTGCGCTTCGACCGAGAATTTCTACTTCTTATCACTTACGAGTTAGTTAGCGCACTGTCGATTGACGCGAGTGGCGAACAGTTGACGATTTGAAACGATTGCGCGAATTGGGCGCCGCTCTTTCGGGAGAGAGTGCAGTACCATCTAACGGAATCGGTGAAAATTTTAGACAATGCAACCAATTTGGTAGCCTCGTTGAATCCATTTGCCATTTCGGTGATCACTAAATGCGATCGTTGAGTGCCTCGGAGGACGAATCGTTTATTCGGTGCACTCGCTCACACTTTGCGAAATCATTATTTTGGGTACGACGCAGTCATTATTGACACGCGCGATTCCGCTCGCTGTTTGATGAGGCGACATCAAATTGAGTGTGGGGAGAAACGTCAACACTAATTCAATCCATTATGACGAGGCCAGTCAGTGATTGCGCCAGTCCAGGTGCATTTATGATTTCGAAGGGAGTTTTGAGCATTTTTTTTTTATTGAAACTGACTCGAGCTGCTGTTTACAACGTGGCAATTTTCGAGAGAGCGACACACATTGCTACTAGCAGAGTCATTGCTCCGTGGTGAGTGGCTGAGTTGCATCCATCGGTGGTGCACGTCTCGCAAGATTCGATTTGCATGTAGGACGGTGTTGGGAATTGGCAAGGGTCGTGTCCCTTTTGGAGGTCGATCCAACCACAGGATCGTCTCACAACCAATTTTCCTTTGACTGAAAAAGCACGATTTAGTTCATCTCTCTTCCTCCCAGAGATCTTCCGCCAACACTCACTCCAGATCTTCAATTTGTTGCAGGCCGCCGAATGGCTGGTGAACCTGTCCCATGTAGTAGAGTGGCTGCAATCCACGTAGGTCCAACGCCTCAGTGCATCCGTCAAATCACTCGTATCGAATGGATCTTCGCAGAATGCAGCCGAATTATCCTCCGACGTACAACTCCAGCACTGCACGCCACTGGCTGGGGAGAAAGAGAGAACGCCCACGCAGGTTGATAATTAATACGCTCTCGCCGCTTTCAGTAACTATTCGACTCGCGACGGAGAATTCAAAAACATTGTTGCCGAAGGTGTGCTTGTGATGCGCTGTATTGTGTTGGTGCTTTTTCCGTTTTGAAGGTGTGCTGTTGTTTTCATCGATTGGAAAAAACGGTGAAAATGACATAATCATTCATCGAGCGGAGAGACGTGACGTAGAGCACTTGAGCAGTTTCCTATTTGGACTCGAAGCAATTCGCGAATACAATCACGTGGCGGATTGTCAATCAATAATATTCACTAAATTTCGATGGAGCTTTTCGCTCGCAACCAAAACTCACCTTGGTGGACCCTAACGGTCAGTACGATGCTCGCCGTGAGTAGGAAAAGCCCGCTGCTGGGCATTTTTGTGGATCCACTTGAACGGAATGAACTTGAAAGTTGTTGATTTGACGATAGCCGTACGTGCACTGAGTCAACCACGGAAATCTCACTGAGAGAACCTGGCAAATTTTGCTCTTCTTCTTCTTATCACCTGTGAGAGGAAAACAGTTGACGAATTGAAACGATTGCGCTGAATTGCGATGAAGATCGAAAACAAAACTCATTCGCTTATGATTCGATTCGATTATTTATTTAAAAAAAGAGAAATGAAACAATGATCCTTCAATACAAAAAGAGAAGAAAAAATGAGAGCGATTTGATTATCCGTTTGGTGTTATTCGTTTTGGTGGAGTCATCAATTCTCCAAAAATGATACAAAATCGGTTAATTTTGCGAGCAAATGTTCAGATGTGATTGTTCTCGTTTTCGGTGGGACAGCACGATGCGGGATGATGAGCCGAGGGTAAGGTCCTTCTTGAATCTCCCATTCGAGGGTTTTACACAATTCCGCAATGACATCGGGCGTCTGATTGATCAACTCGCACAAATTGTCTTCGTAAATCGAGCTGTACGCTTTGCCCACCAACTCCAGTGTTCCTTTATAGGTTTTCTCTGCAAAAGCAAAGGATTTCAATTCACCTCATCCTACATCAATCCATCACAATGCCTACCTTTCAGTTCGAACATCAATTCGGCCACGTTGTTCGACCATTCATGATTGATTGCCTTGAAGAACCCCGGAATGTTATTGTTCCACAAGTGATTGAAGACAGTCCATATTTTCTCCAATTCGCCATTCGATTGCTTGGCACTCAGAGGTATCCGTTTCCACAGGAATCTCGCACTGCATCTGTAAGCGGATCCAGCAAGGATTGTTTGATTGTTCGCTGGGTTCGAGAGACGTCATGAAATACTCACAGATCGTTTTTGTAGAGGTACGCGGCAAACAGCTCAGCATACAGTTGCGGCGCTACAACTCCATTCGGCGACTGCAAAATATAACCAAATTGTTGAGCAGTCCATCGTGCGACGGTGCCAAAGTGAGAAACTTACATCCAATTCTTGCTTTTCCAAAACAACAATTAACTGATCGATTTTCTCGGAAAACATTTTCAACGCGGGTCGCCCGTCGGCGTCGAATATTCAAATAAGATTCTCGGAGAAAAATCAGTCGGCAATTCGTTCCTTTTCTTTGTTGTTCATTGAAATCGCACGGAATTTTGTTTGGCGTTTCAGTTGAATCTGTCAAAACAGTCTCGATTTGCGATTTACGTAATACGTAATTTTCGGCCGAGTTTACACCGCATCGAAATGGCCCAAAGCGGCGTCGAACTTTGAATTGCAACGAGAGGAGCAGATTTCTTTTTCAAATTCAAACAAAAACCCAGAATATTTTGCATTTTCACAATTTATTATTCGTTAAAATACTAAAAATGAGTAAAAGAAGAGTTGGTTGAAATGAATGATTGAATGCAGTTGATGCCAAAGAGATTCTACGCTACTTTCGGTTAATTAAAACCAGATACTGTTTTCTGTCATTTTCGAGTGCATGACTGCCGGCAGATTGGCAATGAAAAAACCACTTTTGATTCAATGAGTCGCTTCGCTTTCGAATCAATTCTTTGATTCGGAGCTGGCAGATAAGTTCAATATTTCCATTCGCTCTTTTTCGTCGAGCGCCAGGAGGTCATCATATTTGCGCATTTTTGGTGGCGGCGAAGCCAAATCAGCTATCGATGAGAATTCCATGCGTTTTTTGCTGCTGTAGTTGGCCGGTAACGGAAGACCCGAGTCGATGTCGGAAATCGTTAGGTCGACCTTGTTGTCAACATAGTGGTCGATCGATGAGTTGGACGTGCGAGATTTTGTTGACGGCGAACGTGAAGGGACGCTCGACACGGCCAAATCGACGACACTGAAGTTGTGCTTTGAGGAAACCGGCGACGGAGTCGATGGATGCCCAATAGCTGGGCTCTCTCGACTGCGGCCAACTGATGAGTCCATTTTCGATTTTTCCGACTTTGACGGCTTGCCCATCATTGCATGCAATGCATCTTGTTGCATCTTGGCGTAGATTGCGGTTGGATTCATGAACATGTTGTTGGCAGCCAATGTGGATTTCGATAGCGGATCCGGCATCGCAGCCGAGTATTTGTTACCGGCCGAAGTTGAGGTTGAGGACGCTGGAGACGGTGTGACGCCCATCATGTTGGCTTGGTAGAGATTAAGCAAGTCTTGCTGGGTCTTATCCAGCATGCTTGCCTGCGAGTAGTACGAGTGGTTTGAATTGGCCGATGCTGATGCGGATGACTTAGAGTGGCTGATTGATGAGCCTGAACCGGAACCGGTTCCTGAACCAGAAGTCATTGCGTGCTGACCGGCAAAGTAAGTACTCAAGTCAGCTGCAGTTGCTGCCGGAGATTTGCCTTGAGCCAGCAGCAATGACGTAATGTCTGCAGTAGATGCGCCCTTGCCCTGGTTGCCTAGCAGACTGCTCAGCATATCCAACTGGGCAAGACTGGAGTTTTTGCTGTTTCCGCCACCGCCTCCACCCAAAAGCATTTGCAAGTCTGCTCCTCCTCCAGCCAAGGAGTTTTGCGCTGCCATCAGCGCTGATAGTTCGGGCATATTCGACTGAGATAGCAGTGACATGTATTCATTCATAGCATTGACCTGTTGCTGCTGTTGCTGCTGCTGTTGTTGCTGTTGCTGTTGTTGTTGTTGTTGTTGCTGCTGCTGTTGCTGCTGTTGCTTGCTGCTTCGGGAGGACGATGACGTCGGTGTTGATGTTGGCGTAACGAATGGGCTTTGCTGTTGATTCCCCTTCGATCCAGCCCCTGACAACCCCATCAGCTGCCCACTCATTTGCTGCTGGAACATCATACTGAGCTCGTGCATTTTGGCTGGATCGCCGGTTTGCTGGAGCAACTGGGTCAATTCAGCAAAAGATTGCTGGGCGGCGTGTTGCTGCGCTTGGTTTTGAGATGCCGATGAGGCCGAATTGGATTTCCGGGACTTTCGGGACGACGATGTCGAATTAGATGTGGTAGTTACCGGTGGGGCTTGCAAGGAACTCATAGCCGAGGCAATCGATGCTAAATCGCCGTAACCGTGATGACCTCCGACGGCGGCATTCAGCGCTTCCGCTTGTTGTATCAGCATCGATGCGTATTCCTGCGAGCGTAAGAACTCGTTTATTTTGCTCGTGTCCTTTTTGTATTCCTCCTCGAGCAGGCGCTGCTGTTGGGCCTGTTGAGCGAGTTGAGCGGCCGATGGGTTTCGAGACGATCGCTTTGAGGAGGATTTTTCATTTTTGGAAGATTTGTTACTTCCCCCGCCTGATGAACCAGTCAGATCGGTCGTCTTCAATGGGTGCGGCAGACCGGCCATTCCGGGATAACCGGCGAACTGGGATTGAAGCAAGTAATTAAAGTCTGAGGACTTTTCCAGTTGAGCCAGCAGATCTTTCATGTTCGCCGAAACGGAGGATGACCCAGCAGCCGTGGATGAAGAGGATGTTGAGGGTGCTGATTGTTGCTTCTCACCCGAACCGTTCGCAGGCATATGCAAATTCACCGCAGACAACGCGGCCTCATAGTCCTTTGCCAACTGAGATTGCTGCAGGAGCATGGCGTAATCGTTGACGGAATAATTGGGCATTTTTGCGCCGCCGAGACTCGCATTGAAGAGATCTTGCATGGCGTTGATGGCGGCCGATTGAGATGACAGCGAAATGGAACTCGACGACTCCTTCGTTCGGGAGGAGGAGGATGGGGCAGCGGTTGCCGGCATTGCTTGAACGTGGGGACTGCTGCGAGTGATTTCGATCGATGACGGTACCACTGGCAGCGGCGGCAGCGATGCATTGGCGTTCAAAGCGAACTTATTCGGACTGGGTGCCGGCGAGTTTCTTGTTCGGGTCGATGATGTGTCCGACTTGGCCGGCGATGGGCTCGCCCGAATCGGAACATCAAATTTGGCCGGACTGGCTGAATTGGATGGAATTGTTATTGGGCTGCCATCGTCTCTGGGCGACGAGGAGGTCGTTCGAATGCTAGCATTGCTTGAGAGATTCCCGCTTTGGCCAGTGTTATTGGTAGTCGTCGTCGTCGTTGTGGGAGCCGTTTGACCCGGCTGCAAAATTGCCAACGTTGAAATCGGCGATGGCGTCATGTTCAATCCGGACGGCAAACTGAGTTGTTCCTGCAACGACCTTATCAGCAGCTTGTCATCCTTCGCATCCTTCGAGTTTTCGTCCTTGCCGGAACCACTCATTGGATCATCGTCGAGTATCTCGATGGGTGCATTGGCATTCTCTTCTTCTTCTTTCGTGAACTTCGGAGGCTTGAATGTCTCTTCCGGCTCCAGTCCTAAATGCCCTCTCAACCAATTCCAAAACTCGTGGTCGTTCTGCTCTCGCGGGAATTTCGAGTACAATGTCGTTTTCAATTTTTCAATGTACGTCGACTCATCGCCAAACTTGCCATCCCAATTGACAATCTCACTGTCGAACTGTTTGTAGTAGTCGATGGCCAGCAGCATTTCCGATTTCACTTCCTCGGACATTTCAGCGTCTTGTGTGACGGAGAACTGCATCAGCATCGGTCTTCCGTACTCCAGTGGACGACTGTCTGGCGGAGGAATCACCCAGAAGGCAGAGATTGCAGACTCCAGCGATGGGTTTTCGTTGAAATATGGGGCGCACACCAAGCCAATGCATGGCGTGTAGGTCGCCTCTGAGGCACCGCGCATTTTGATTTGATAATCCAATTGAGCATCGCAGTCCCGGAGTGTTGGCTGCGCCGGCATTTTCGGGTGACTGTGATACCATCCGACCAGAATCAAATTCAACTTGAGCATATGCCGCTGAATTTCGCCTTCGATGGTAGCAGCGTTGGGGCGATC
>JANSTV010130149.1:0-17681 GCA_027564135.1 Lestremia cinerea
AATTAATTTAATTCAATAAGACATTCTAAGCACATTATAAATATCGTCGAGCACATTTGCCGAACATATGGGCTGCATTGTGCCAGGCCAGCGCAAAGTACGCTGTTGCAATGGCTCATGTCGTTTCGACGATGACGAAGGGCAAAGGTCGATGTTGGGCCCCGAACGATGTCGCAACGAAATTCATTTCGATTCCGGATGTCATTTGCAAGTCCGAAGACATCAACAAATTCTTGGGGAATTTCGCTGAAAATCGGTGTGACATCATGCTCACGCTTCCAACGGCATCTCGGACACATCAAAGCCAAAACGGATTAGTCGAATCCATTTTCGGAAAACGATTTGCCAACGTCCTTTTTGGCAGCTAATCAAAACCGGATAAACATGTCGAGCACTCAACCACAACCAACCGTCAAATGTGAATAAACTTTAAGCTGGCATCGCTTATCGTTCGTTCAACAGAAACATTGTAATTTCCATTCTAATCGCCCATAAGCGCCAAACCAACAACAACAACAACAACAACACCACCAGAATTCTATTGAACCAATGGCAAATCGGTGTCCGCAATGTGCAATTGCTTGAATCCATAAATCCAGTTGAATGATAAATAGAAATTCGCAGATAATCAACAGCATTGCCGAAGCGCACTGTGCGTTGTGCAAGCGCGAGAGTGGAATGATTGTGTGCGAGAGGGAGAGAGAAAGAGAAAAAGCAGAAAATTTGCTTCGCACATCAAGTGTGCGGCGAGCGAGCACATTCATTTGAAACGCAAATAACCCACGAGAAAGGTCATTCACCAAATGCGGTTGTGTTTGCGCAGGCGTGGAACGACTAAAATGTTTGCCATTTTCAACGTTTCGGTTTTTTCGTGCGGCGACCACTGGTGTCTGTGGCTGTGTGTCTGTGTGTTGCTGTCAACGACACAACGAGATTAGAAAATGCATTGCGTTGTGCCCGATCGACGTCTGTGTGTCATTCAGTGTGGCGATGTTTATTGTTTCGAGGAGGCAAAAGCGAACGAGCGCAAATCCAAGGCAAAAAAAAGCCTTCGTTGGGAAGCACTCGTCTCGATTGCCGTGCCGATGCGAAATGCATTCTCTTTGCCGTGCCTTCGCAACGGCGGCTCCAACCAAATGATTTGTTGAATAAATCGGTGTTTGCGTTGAGCCAACGGTGGAATGGTTTTCGATGCGATTGTCATCGGGTTCGAGTGGCTCTCGTCGAAATTTCATTGATTCGAAATTGAAATGGCTTCGCTCGGCTGACAGTTGTGGCGGATACTTAACATTCGCGTAAACATCAACAACAGCAAGTTTTTTGTTGTCTGATCGACGATGACGATGCTTCCAATGGGCTAAAAATAGGAAACGTTTATCGAGAGAATGACTTTCGGTGAGATATCAACGAGCAACTGAGGCTTGTTTTCGAAGCGCGGTTTTGCGTTTTTTGTTTCTCGTTTTTTCCGTGTCGGTGAGAAAACAAATGCGATTTTTGTGTTGTTTCGCAGAGGATTTTTTTTTATCGAGACGCAGATACGGTGATTGGTCCGGTTGAAGGTCGGGTCAGTGGGAATGATGTGTTTGTTGTGAAATTCGCATTTTTTTCTTCTTTTTTTTTGTCGAATCGGCTTTCATCGCTCGTTGAATCGATTCGAATAGGCCTTTCTTTCTCGTAACCACCGTTGGCTTGACGTAGTCATCGTGACTAGACTCCACAAATCAAACGAACGAATCGCAAAATTTCGCTCAAATGTGAACAAACAAATCCCAAAGACGTCACACTCGAATGAGCCCATTCACAAATTTTCACTCTGATAAAAGCCACTCCAAACAAAAGCCCCGTAATTATCACATGTTGATGATTCGAAGCGACAAAACAGCCAGTCATCCATCAATCACATTGAACGCGCGCGCTACGCAAACGAATCAATAAATCAAGACGCCAACTTATTTCCCGTTGAATGTCACGAAACACTATCAGCGCGCTAATAAATGCTCGAGCAAATTGAAAATAAAAAAAATGAAATTATTTTGCGTTTCTTGCGCGCGCCAAACGGCGAGGGGGAGGGCAAATGCATCGCATTATTTGCAATCGACACGATTTGCCTGACCTGAATTATTTGCACAAGCATTTGCAATGACCGTTTTATCGGTTCTCGTTGCACGTGTTATCAGCGGTTGAGATGTGACAGAGTGATTTGTTAGCGGTGCCGGGTTAGAGGTTGAGGTGATGGGGGTGATAGTTGAATGAACGATTTTACGTGCAAACATCCGTCAAGACATCTTGAGGATACCAGAGACTCGAGGCCATTCCAAAGGCAAATAAATCATCACGTTCCCCACCCTCACTCTCGATATCGAAAACCAACTTATTTCGCCAGCGACGATGAATTCATCAATTTCGACATCGACTTTGAGAGCAAACACCATCCCAAAATGAAAGATTGGAGCTGTCACAAAAGTCAGCCCGTTATCGACACCGTCAAAGTTGATTCGAACAGAAAAAAAACAAATCGAATGACGATGACGACGACGACAGAGAGAAATCTCTCCATCAATCGTGAATGTCAACAATGTGAACTCTGCCAAGTGATTGCGTCCAATTGAGAATTCAATCGATCCGCCCGAATGAAACATCACCTTCGATTGACAGTCGGAAGCGATAAGCCGATTCGTCGATGGCGCACTTCCGATGTGCCGAGTGATTCATCGGCTCCGGTCGATATGCAAAGTGTGCAAACGCATCAAAATCCTTACCGTAATCCTTGCGAGTCCATAAATGTCGATTGGACATGTGTGATGTGCCGAATGTTTGACCCATTTTCGATGGCTCCGATCAAGCGGTTGTTGTCACCAAACTTGATGTTTCGTCGTCGATGGTTATTGCCGCCACCCGTCGCACAAAGTCGTGTCTATTTCGTCAAGTGCGACGATGTCTTCCGTCGACAACACCGCACAAATCTTCTGCAGCCGCACGCGTTGACACACCGAAAATCCAATCAGAAAAGTAAACAAAACAATGATTTCGGTGCTTTTTGTTTTTCTTTCGCATTTTGTTCTCGAAACGTTGGAGATTTCACTTTCGAAAAGTGAAATGGAGCTTGGGCCCGGAATGTTCCGGGCTTTTGACGGAGAGGGAAAGTTTGTTGCTAATTGAAGCACCTCTTGGTCGATTCCAGACGAGTGGGTGCTTGACGATGTTGTCCTGACTCATCTCAAGCGACGAGACCTCAAGAGAATTTCACTTAATTTCGCTCTCGATGCGAACCGGACAGTGTTTGCTCGCATCGAGACGTCTGTAATTCGATGCGTTCAAACAATAGCCCCAAAAAAAAATGGATACGGTTTTCCTTTGCTTTGGATGAGAAATAACTCGAATTACTGCCATTTGAATTGCGGGAGCCTCGAAACGGATCGCCCGAATCGGATGACCGTCTTGGAATTCAAGGAGAATCGATTCAGCTCTCGCCTTCGCCGGGGGACATGCGATGGGAGAATGATTCCCACGGCCGTTGCGAGGCTCGGATCGATGATAATTAAATTGGCGGAGCAATGCCAATTGAAACGATATCGCCTCGTTCGCAAATCGATCTGACGTTTCATCTTCGCGTGAGTGCGATCGGAGATTAGGAATTAATTAAATTCGGTTTGATTGAAGTGCGGCTCGCGAGCTTTGTTCCCCAAAAGCTGGACGTCCCAAAGCGGTCAATGGCTGGACGTCGGGCACTCAACTCAAAACTGATTGATTGAAATCGACTCGCCGCGCAAAAAATCGTCGTCTCATCGCGAACCAGCCTTAACATTGGTCGTGCACGTTTCAGCAAATGAAACAACCAAACGAAAAAAAAACCAGACCTGATGCGACCTCGAGTGACGTGCGCGAAAGAGAAAACCGTATTTTTTCATTGTGCGAACTGGTTTTGCCGGTTGCACAAGCCAATTCAATTTCGAGCCCGCAGATCAACCGCACGCCAGATGCACGTCGGTGCCCGCAATGCAAGAGTCGACGACAATCGCCCGACCGGAAGTGGCCGATCGCTGTTTGGTCCGCGCTCAATCTTCCGGAAGACTTGTCGATGAAATCGAAAAGCATCGCAGCGCGACGATTCATCGATGTTGCGCTTTGTGACGTCAGTCGTTTGCGCAGAAGCCTCGCTCGACCCGACATCGTCGATCGCAAACGGAACGCCGTTGATTTTGTTTTCATTTCGCGTCGTCGTCGTCCGCACACAATGCGCAACCTTGAAAATGGCCTACACAAAGCCGACTTAATTGCTTGTTTGCAAAACAATTTTCGCGTTGTCAGCCGTCAGAACGGCAATTGCGTTGCGCCTTTTGAGCTCAGTAGCTTTGGCGACGTCATTGTGCGATTAGCACCGCTTCATGCATTGTTTGTTGTGTTGCAGGCGTTTGCGTGTTAATTCACAGCTGGCAATGTCGCGCTCGTGCTTTGGAAATCGTCGAATGGAATTGCGGAGCTGTCACGTTCGCTTTGCGCAAGTTCGGGCAGTTCAAGAAGGCTCCACCACGGAATCGAATGAATTTTCTTTGAAATTCCAATAAAGTTTCTTTTGTCAGTTTTGAAAGTGTCCGCTGGCGATGGAATCACTCCGTTTGCGGCGACACTCATCACCAAAGTTGCCGCGCACGAGAGGCTGATCAACTTTTTCTGCACATTGTTTTCGCATTGAGGCGGCAGAGCTCTGGATGCTGGGACATTTAAAAAATGCGACATGACTCGGCAATTTGTGCCCACCCAACGCCACCCAACACCGCCCAGAACCACCCACGGGGGAACGAAGAGAGCTTTAACTTTGCACTCGCCCAGAATGTAATTTCAAACAAACGGCCATTTCCCGCAACGTCCTCTCCGTCTCCGTAAAGCCACCCCGAAAAGTGTCAATTCAATTTCGATAAACGGAATTCGCTACCCAGTCGCCCGAAAGCAAATTGCTCATTTTTCCTTTCGAGCGTTCTCGATTATGGGTCGTCGTTGCCGCACAGACGGCTTCGCTTGGGTGTCTGTGTTTGTCTTTTTGTGTGTTGGGCTGTGTCTGTGTATGTGTGTGTGTATGTGTTTGTGTGTGATGCCAAATGAATAAATTACATTTGGAATTAATTGAATACAAATTGACTGTTTCGTTGTCGTTGCCGGTGCCGTCGTCGTGGTTCACCGTCGTCGTCGTCATTGCTGTCACAGATTCGAAAAATGCCAAACGAAAATCACGCAAAATGCAAAACATCGTCGAAACAAACAACACAACAAAAACCCCCCGAAGCTTTCCATTTTTCATCCAAATCTGCCGATGCGGCACAGGGAACAAGGAAATATCGTCAAGATGTCGTTGATTTGCATAATTAAATAGCGCAAGCAATCGACCAAACGTATTCACCGTCCGAGGTGGCTTCTAATCGGAATGGCAATGAGTCACCAGGCGCGAACAGTCGTTTCGAATGTGAAATTTCCCATTTCAATTGCAAAACTCGAAAGAAACAAAATTGCGGAAATGCAATTCAACACCAACCAAAATCACAATTCGATCGTCGGTCTTTGTTCGACGGTCGTCGCCCAAATTATCATCAATCGCACACGGAAAGTCATTCACATTTGGTAATCAACAGTTCTTTATCCGGTTTCGGTTTCGGTTCACCGTGCGCGACTCGGTAATTCATTCGAAAAAAAAAACAATATCTCACAAAATGCGTCTCGTTGCGAACGGCGACAATTCGAGAGACGAAACGAAATAAAACACAAAAAAAAATCAGAATCGCAAAAATGAAACCAACACAAAATCGCACCGAAACAATTTTCTCGCAACTCGGCCGGAGCGCGCAAAATACAATTTCTGTCTTGTTGACAAGAGCTGTAACATCAAACTAGGTGTTTCGACTGAGACAGAGGCGGCATTGGCGAATGTTCGTCGCACGGTCGTCGTCGTCGTCGTCTTTGACGACGTTGTTGTTGTGCGACGATGTGCATGAGTTCGCATACAGACGCGCGCACAATTGCTGTGCGGCTTGTCGTCGAGGTGTTTGCTCGCACACAGACGACGATGTGGAGAGTGAATTGGCGAGGAGGCGAGCGTGTGAGTGCGCGCTCGAGCAGAATCATATGTTAGGCCATGGAAACCGGTTGTATTTGTGAGAGAGGGAGAGAGAGCGTGTTTGCAACTCGTTGATGAGCCTCTCTCGCAGTCTGGGGGTGCGTTGTGGCCTGGCGGGAGGGCATCCAAGGACTGGTGGAGGCCTTTCAATTCTTTTGAAAACCCTTCAAGGGCACCTCAACCCATTCACGACGACCTCCTGAAGTGTCCGTCTGCAAGTTTCACTACACGGTGCATTCTCGTCGCTCGGTTGACAGACTCAATGTTGACACTTGACTCGTTCGGCACGGCATTCATCATCGCTCGGTGGAAAATGTTGATTCAGTCCAAATGACGGTTAAACTGATTCACGAATCGCATTTCGACCGTGACTCTGAGATTTCGAATGAAAAATTCATCTGACGCATTCGTTTGCTTTGCGCTTCGTCCGAACGATTCAGTTTTTCGTTTGATGAAAATGAATTTCGATCAGAAAAGTTGAATCGATTGCGACGTGTGCCGCCTGTGAATAATGATTGATATTCGAGAGAAACCTTCACGCTTTTCAGCTCATGGCAAGCGTTACATCGTGTTCAGACCGTAAAAAGTGGGCTCGGATAATCTCAGGTGCGTTGGATAGGTTGGATAGGATTATCCGAGATTAGTCTGGATTATCCACGCAGGTTAATTCGAACAATAAGAAGGCCGGTATTAGACGTCTCGTTTTTATTACATTTTTTTTCTCCTCGAAAAATTGAGAGAGAACATCTGTTCTCGTCAGTGCTTCAGTGAAACGTTTCCATTTTCATCGATCGAGACTATTTGAATTTATCCGAGGAATTTCAAAGCTCATCAGTTTTGGTTTAAGCTTGCATCTTTCTTAAGCTTTTTCGAGAGCTTTCCTTAAACCTCATTCAGTCGAGCGTTGATTCAACTTAAACTCCACACCTGAGCCGGCATTAAAACCGTGCCGAACTTCACGGATCTTCGAAAGGAAATTCTTTTGTGGAAAATAACGAAGAAAATTGCTTGCCGCCCACAAAATTGCCCACATTGTTCGAATTACCCCAGCTCATTACAATCTGAAATGTTTGAGCCAAACAATTTCATCAATTTGAAAAAAAAAACAATGCCGTGCACTGCGCATTCCCTTCGTTAAAATTCAATCGAAGTCGTTTTCTTCAAAATCTAATTTGACTAAATTGCATTTGCATGTTAATTCGCGGCTCACAAAAACACCGACCGAATAAATGAAAGAGCAAAACGCAGAAAAAGTAGAAATGAAATTGAAATGAATCAGAATGAAGAAGGGAAACGACATCGTCATTTGTTTGCCGAGCTGCAATTCCATTGGATGCATGCAGACGATGATGACGACGACGACGGCGGCAATGACGACGCCATTCTCGATGACAGAATGCATTTCCACATGTCTCTCACAGAACGCATTTAGAATGATTTAATGGTTTTTATTTTCCTTTCTTTTCTCAAATGACTCGCATTTGGGTCACTCGACATCGATTCGCCTCGCCTCGCCTTATCCACCTCATCCTCATCCCAGTGCATTGTGCATTCCCATCGTGCTCGCATCATTAAACGCAGCACCGAGTGGAAATTAAATTAGGAATCGCCCATGTTTCCTTAAGTGCATTGCAATGTTTGTGAATTTCAACCGCATTGGGAGACTCTTCGACTTGCATCCATCGACAAGGCGAGATCCAGCCCAATCAATTATCGCAAAATGCCATTCAAATGACGAACGCAAATAGTCTCGCGACAGTGCTTCAAATGCCATCGGTTGATTAAGTCGACGTGCGTCGTTTGCCCCGCAAAAACAACACTCGACCGACGCGAGCTGGCAATCGGTGTGCGGACGATTAGCCAAAAATAATCAGCAGATGACAATTCTGTATCAAAATCCCAGTGTGTTTGTCGCCTTATCGGTGATTGCACGGCGTTTGTCGTGTGCGAATGAATGGGACGAGGTTGTCGTTTGTTTATTGTTGTTTTCGGCGGTCAATTTGAGTGCGGGCGAGAAAACATGATGCGAATGAATGATTTGAATGTTTACCATTGTGCTTATTACGTTTTTGGATTGCGATTGGCAAATTTGCTGATTGGATTGTTTGGTTGACGGTTATTGACGTGCTTTCAAGGAATGACGCCGAGACTGCATTCAAGGTGAGACGATGGGTTCAAGACTCGCTTGGTGTTGGGTGCTTCGCAGTGTCATCGTCTTGGACAGTGCGGCTTGGATGTGAATAGCGGTGACCTTGGAGATTTCTACCGAAAAGAAACTCAAACTAACTCACGCCACCGGCGCTCAATTCGATTTGCTGTCTCAAAGGAAACATTTCCCATTGCTGCCGATTGCAACCTAAACGAAATTGCTCACATTCGTTTTGACACTCGTCGCTGGCGAAGCAGTGCATCAGACGACCATCGGGTGGATAATTCATGGTGAAATGAGCTCATTTGTGGTCTTCGCCAATCGACTCATTTTACGAGCGAACGAAGAAGAATTTGCGATGATATCGTCATTGCGAGTCGTAACCTCATTTCCGCTTCGAGGGCAGATCCCCACATCAACAGACGAGGTTGAGGTGAATTCGCCTTTCATTTGCAAATTGCGTTCAACTGAGAAAATCGATGCTTCATGGAAATTCTTGAAGATCGTCGAGGCGAAGGAATTTCGGGAAGGAAAACCTTCGACGATAAGAGCTGTTCCGCGGAAGCAGTCGATTACTTCGAGCGAATCCAATCCATAACACATCCGCGACACGACAATAATAATAAATCATCACCGCCGCTGGTGTTGTCGCCATCGAATATCCGTGTGCTTTATCGCTCACGCACTCCCTCCCCGTCCCCTCTGCGCATTCCGCGGCGATGACACCTCAATCGTACGAATGAGATTCCGCTCGCAGTCTCCGAAAAAAAAAACCGAATTGTCAATCATCAACTGATGGACGAGCCGGAATGCGGGCGGTTGACTTATCGTTGCGTGCCTGTGCTTTCAATCGGATTAAAGCCAATTGTAAAATGAGCGAATGATTGAAGGCCTCGATTGCATTTGAAACGTGGCAGGGACAATGCGACCAAAAAAAATCGATGGTCGACAATTTCCACGAGCTCATCCCAGCCGATTCCCGAGTGTCGGCTTAGCCCTTGATTGCCAACGTGCAGCATGACCGACAGATAAAATCGAAATTTATTGCGGTCTCACCGCGACAGTGATAACGTCGAGCCACAAATGCATTTGTTTTGCACTCAAATTGTGGCGATAACGAATTTAACTATTCGTTCGGTTTCTGATGAACGTCAGTCGGAGCTGACGGAAATTCCGCGTTCTGATGAAATGCTCGAAATGATTTATTTCATTTTGCCGTTGATGATCGTCGAGGAAGTGAACGCCCACCAATGGATTGACGCGCAGAATATCTGCATTCGAAAGCGGGCCAGTCATTGTGTCGCCGGGATTTCATTCCACGGGGATGTTGATGTTGATCGCGGTCTGACATCGTTCCATATTCAACTTTTTCGCATTTTCCCAGGAAAGTTCATCGGCAAAGTGCGAAATGAAAGAAACCCCACCAGACATCACCACCGTCATGGCCACCGCCGCCAACAAAAGCTAATTTCAATGCACCGTAATTAAGTTAATCAACCGCCGGTCGCGCACACACTCGAACCTTTTTCCAGACAATGAAAAACGTTGTCACGCAAAATTGACGGTGTTTTTTCGTGTCTTTCAGCGTTCTTCTTCTTCTTTTTTTCTGGGTTCGACGTCGAGGGTATAAAACGCCCGACAGTATGCAATCACCTTCCGACGGACACTCTTTGGGCGGCGACCCCATCGCCAGTCAAAGCAAATGAAATCAATCGAATCGAATGGCGACTGCAATTCGTCGGGCGCTTGGTCAGTGAAGCGAGCCAAATCCAAAGCACCGCAACGCAATTCGGTAGGAAGAAAATTACCGTTTTTTTACGACGAATGCGGCGAGTCCTTTCCAATGGACGTTTTTTTTCGCGTCGGCGAATTTTCTTTGACATTCTCGCGATTAATTGAAGGCAAAGGCGGAATGACGCAAGTTGTGCGGAAAACACGTATTTGAAGAGACGCGTTGCGAATCGAAAGCGATTCGAGAGCAAATATTGGCGTGTCATCGAGACGTACGGCTTCAATTTCGTGTCAAAAATCAATCTTCCGATCGAACTCGACTCAACTCAATGGAATGGTCGAATCGGCTGTGTGCCATTGGCGCCAAAGCAGCCGCTCGAGAAATCTCACAACGACTACATGTTTTGCACTCTGATCCAACGGAGCCAATACAAGCGACTCTCCACCGAAATGCAAAGTTCGGGCATCCGGTCAAGTACATCGAACCGGATCCAACCAGACCGAATCGTCGTCGATCAATGTCGAGCCGAATGAGAGGAAACCGATAAATTCGTCCGAAAACTCAAGCTGGTTTGCAAATGAAATGCGCAACATCACGAGCACAGACACAACTACAGAACGACAAGACAAGAAAAAAATGAAGAAGAAGAAGAAACGAAGACGTATGCCGCGAGCAATCACATCATCGCAATGAATAGCGAGTGTGTCGATCAGTCGCGGATTTGCGCCAACAGCTGAGCATCATTTCATTATCAAAGCAACGACGGTCAACACAAAACAAATGCTCGATTGCTGGCTCGAATAACAAGTGCCGCGAAGCGAGATAGCAGTGTGCGCATGCGCATGCGCATTGGCAATTGTTTTGCAAAATTGGCGACGATTAGACGGGATTGACAACTTACCATTTAAAGACCAAATGTGTGAAGGCAATGATGTGGCGGTGTAGACTCGTCCCAAAGCTAAAGCACCGGCCGCAGCCGCAGCAATGTTTTCCTCATTAGTCGCTTGTTGAATGGCTTCGGCGGCCACCGGCGGTATTGATAAGCCAGCATTGCCATTGTGATGGTGGCTCACGCTTTGGTGATGCTGTTGCAAATCGGGCACCGACGACAAACTGCGGGCACGTTGTCGATCAGCTGACGATGTGGAGGCGATGTGAATGCCCGGTATGGCCCGCAGTAAATTCAAACCGGTCGGTCCGGGATTGCTGACGACATCCGCCGAACTGCTACTCGACGAGAATGTTCGAGTGCGTGGACTTTGTGGGCCCGAACTTCCGCCACCACCGTTCGGTGTGCTCGCTTTGGCACCCATCCTCTCTGTCAGCGCTCGTGACGCCTTCGGAACCGCCTGCCCGTTCGACCGTCCGCCTGTGTCTTTGTGTTTGTGTGTAGTTGCCGGAGCGAAACAAACTTCTTGTTTAATCAACCGAATCGTTGGCCAAT
Source organism: Lestremia cinerea (assembly GCA_027564135.1). NCBI lineage: Eukaryota > Metazoa > Arthropoda > Insecta > Diptera > Cecidomyiidae > Lestremia > Lestremia cinerea. The sequence continues at coordinate 11,432 of JANSTV010130149.1, forward strand.
CCTTCAAGCACCAAACACTCTGCCCAATTGGATCAATTAAATTGTTTTTTCATCAACACTCATCACATCGAGAACACAATCGACTGTTTACGTAATCGACATCGACAAAGCAACGGCCACAAATAAAATAATAATTTACGCGGATGGAACCACTCTGTACACACAACGGCCCGAGCAATAGCAACTAAAATCGAAACAATGCACTTTGTGTAATACGACCACACGACGACGACGACGACGAAAAGCACACAACAACGACGTATGACGAAAATGATATATTTTATTTCGTTCTTTTTTCTCTTGCTTCGCGTTTGCTCCCGTCTATTTGGCTCAGAGGTTTTTTTTTGCGATGCGATTCGTTCGTAAACAAACAACAAATGACTGGAATGGAACCGTCAAGACGACAAAAATATCGTCCGCGAGAATTGTCACAATTCGGCGATTGGATTGGTATTGGCTGGAATCACCTTTCAAACATGTCGATAATTGCGCAATTACCCGTTTTAGGATGAATTTTCGTGATGGATTTCGGTCGATTGGGCAAAATGTCGTCGTCAGATGAACCGCACGAAAATTGTCAATTGGATGACAGGTCCCGATGGTTGTCACGAAATGGCAACGACGTTTGACTGACTTTGACTTTGGGGGTTAATTGCACCGCACTTTTTCCTCGATGGCGAATTTCTTATTGGCTATTGGTCGACAGCAAAACAACGAGACGCACGTGAATTTCATTAACATAACGAGTTTTATGGCGGAGCAATCACGAATTTCGTAGTCAAAATCGAATGAATCGAATCGTCACTAGGATTCCATTTCGATACGACATTTTGCTAAAATCTGCGAACTGACGAAACACACACGAAATTTCTACTTCGTTTTTTCCGTCGTTCTTTTTCTTCTTCTTCTTTCTCCTCTTCTCCTCGGGTATTGTGTTGATGTTGTGTTTTTTTTCTTTCTATTTTCAATTTTGACAGAAAATTGAGAGCGTTTCTATTCTGATGGAAACTTTCTTGGGATGAAGAGCGAGAGTGATGTTGTCGATGGAGACGGTTTGAGAGTTTTTAGAAAAGACGAATTGAATTTTGGATTGTTTGGGTCGTAGGGCGGTTGTGGAAAAGGTTTGGGGAGGGGTTCTTGTCTCGCGGGGAAAGTTGGTGTTTGTGCATTTAACAAATCCTCGTGAAATCATTTGGAATTCGATGAAATTGAAAGGAATAAATGATTCTTTAAGAAATCTGCAAATCGATAAATTTACCGACTGATCGATAGACCGACATAACGATAAATTCTCTCTCTCAACAAGTCGACCAGTTCGACAACAACATTGATGACATTTCATTATATAAAAATGGCAGCAGACGATCTACCCGAATTGCTGTTTTTCGACACATTTTCACATGATATTAGCGAGGTAATTCCATTAAAATAGCATAAAACCTCCCCTCCAGATCCGTCCGCATCCCGAGACCATCAAAATCCCAGCACAGACGCAGTTCCCGTTGCGAAACCGTGCCAGTGAAATTTTGTTTGTGGTGTGGCCTAACCTCAATCTGTTTGTTGTCATTCGACAGGAATTGAATTTGGATTTGGTGCAATTCCCGCAGCCGGTGTTCATCCACGAAGTGCGAATAATCCCGCTGGGGGCTCGAGTTCATGCTGACTTTCCCGGGGGTGTACGATTAGGTGCAACGAATCCATCGAAATTTCACATTGAATTGTTTGTAAACGATTTGGCGAAACCGGGTGCGTCGACCTTTGAGCGATTGGGTGATTTCGATTACAATCAAAATGACTGCATCCATTTGGACTGTTTTGTATTGAATGATCCGACGTTCCGACCAATACCAACGGATGGACTGGTGCTGCGAGGATGCTACACGACAATCACCTTGGCCGTTTATGGGACGTTGGCCAAAGGAAGGATTAGTGAACAAGCAGTTATTTCACCGGTGGAACCAGTTCCGGTGGCACCGGCGCCAACGACTGCCCCTGTATTAGCGCCCGATGTCGATGTCAAAATCGATTCCACCGCGGCTGAGGTTGAGTGGCCGAATGAGGTGTTCGTGGGGAAGGTCGAAGTGAGCGGAATTGAGCTGATTCTGTCACCACAGCAGCCAGCCACGGCCACCACCCCTTTGCAAAAAGACGCACCTCGGCCGTATGTCAGCCGGGCAAAATCATCAGAGAGCGAGAATTGGGATCGTGACGAAGATAAATCGGCTCGAAGTCCTTCACCTCGTCGGCGATCACGATCGCCGGTTGAGCGACGACCGTCAAACAAACGGGATTGGTCCAAGAGCCCAGAATATCGCCATTCGAGTCACCGACGTCCCTACGATCGTTCTGATAAGAAATTAACGAAATCACGAGATTACGATTCGGCTTCGGGTCGTCGAACACCTCCGCCGCAAGGTCGGCCACCGCGGACGCCATCGCCCGAGGAAATCCAGTCGCCGATCCCTCATCGTCCACCTCGAACCCCCGAACCATCTGCCCCGTCCACGGTGGCCAGTCCACAATCCAACATCGAAGATGAATCCACCGAAGCGGTCGTGGCAGCAGCAGCCCCAGACGACGACGTAATGTCACAGGGCGAACCCTTCGAACCGATTTTGAGTGACGAAGAAATCGGTGACGACACCTTCGACCAATTCGAATTAGAGTCCGAAGAGGAAGACGACGTGACACAGGAGACCGCTTTGAAGCATTTCAATCCCTTCACCGAAGAGCTGAAGTGCTTCCAGCCGATGGCCGACATCAACACCAATGGAAAGGAGCTCCTCGAACTCGCGGGCAAATGTTTGATGCGATTCAAGACCAAACACGACGAATACACGGCCCAAGCGTTTATCAATCTGCAACCAAACGAGGCGAAGGAGAATTGGGTGCATTCGACCGAGCAGCTGTTGCAAATCTTGAATTTGGTCCACAATTTGGGCGGTTACTCATCCACACGTCGACTGCAACTCATCAACACTCTGGCGGTGAGCAGCTGGCAGCAAATAGCCGATTGGCTTCGCATCGGATTGAATTTCGATTGCGCCAATTCGCAACAGCAGCCTGGCTACAAGATTCGTCACATGAAGTGCGGCATTCGGCTGATCGAGATGATGGGCGGCGATGGATTTTTCATCGAGAAATCGCTGCGCGTTGAGAAACTGGACGTTTTCGAACTGTTGTTTCAGCTCTACGACCAGAAGTACATGGCACTCTCGATCAAACTGATGATCTGCAAGGCGATTTCGGCGTGTCTGGACGCACGGCCGGGCATCGAGTACTTCCTCGAGGCGAAACCCAAGGACGACAACCGGAACGGCTACCAAAAGCTCATCGACGCAATCAACAAAAATCCACTGACTCGCGTGAAATTTGCTCTGCGATCGATTCTGAAGAAAATCAATTTATTTGAATCGCTGCAGACTCTGTGCGACATTGTGACGCGGAAGTTCGTGCTGAAAGAGGACGGTGCGGAGACAGAGGTGGAGGATTTGCAGGCAGAACGAGAATTGCTCCGGAATTGCCTGAATGAGGTTCTAGCGGCGTTCACGTGGAACGCGCAGAGTTACTCGCAGCCGAAGCGGTCTCTTCCGACAGCCACGCGGTTCGAGAATACGCTCGACGCGAATGCGGTCAAATGCACCATCGGTGGCTTCTTGGCGTACTTCCGGCATCACGCGTTGCTCGAGTCACTGCTGTTGTTGGTTTCGAACGTCGGCACCGGCTTGGTCGACGAGGAAATCCTGAGCGGAACCTTGGACATTTTGGAAGCGTTCTGTCGGACCGATCACGGACTGGATTTCCTTCACGGGAATGTCATTACGACCAATGTCTTGGCCAAGTGCTTGCTGCATGTGCCGAAGGAGGCGTTGCAGCTAAACGCAGAGTCTGACGCGAATACGCCCAATGACTTTGAGAGTTCAGCGGACGAGGACACGCGCATGCATTCGCTGGGAGTGGAGATCTCGTACAAGGTGAGTGACAAAGGGGCCGCAGTCGGAGCAGACTAATCAATTTTGCTCGGGTTTCAGGTGAAGGCAAAGTTTCATTTGGACGCCATCGCGAACATAACCGATTCAATGAAGAATCGTGACGAGCTGCTGGCCGACCATCTGCATGCGCTGTACAGTCTAGCGGTGGCGGGGAACTATGTGGGACGCGGCTACGTGGCGGACACCATCGCTCTCGATGGCAATATCCGACCAATGCTGACGCACATCGAGCGCGAGAAGAAGGCCGTGATCGCAGCAGCTACGGTCGTCCCAGTCAGTCCTGCCGTTCCAAGCAGTGGTCCGGCGGCATCAACTGCCGAAGCTCTGAAACTGAGCAAAAGCCCAATCCTTAGTTACGCCGTCGATCTGGTGGACATCACCGTGCGATATGCGACCCGCAATTTGGAGTATTTGGGGTCGCATGGCGTGATGCTCTTAAACTTGGTGAAATCGCACGACCACTTCGAACCGCAAGTGGCTGCCGTGCTGCAGGAGTTAGCAGTATATTTGAAGCCCATTGACATTCCAACCGCCTTCTCGTGCGACAACATCGTGCCGCTGTGCGACGTCGTCAAGAGGAATTTGGAATTCATCACGACATTCCCGGCCGATTTGATGATGGCCTTGCGCTTGATCCGCTACTTGGCCATTCCGCCCGTGATGGCCGGCCACTGCAAGGACTCTGCCGAGAGTACTGGTGACGCTGCAGCGATGCTAATCGCTTCCGCTGGCGTCCTTTCGCAACAACACTTCGAATTGAAGCATAAGTTCGTGATTTTGCAATTTTATTCCAACGATGGCGTGGCCACGTGTGTCGCTGTGCTCGAAAAGCTCACCACATATTTCGCTCAGCCGGCGATGCACATTGGCACATTAGCATCGCAGCAGGGCATACTCGCCACCCAGATCATCCTCCCGACGGTGGAGATCCTCCGAAAGATGCTGACGTACGTGATCGAGTGCCGCAACACGGAATTCAAGGATTTGACCGCCATCGAGCCACTGCTGAAGACCTACACGTTGATGTCGCACATTCCATCCCAAGCGATCGCCGCCGATGACGCGCATGCCATCCAAGCGGAAATCATCCAAACGCTATTGGCCTACACCCAACCGACGCCACCCAGTGGCGTCGATACCGAGTCCGTGCACAAGAGCCTGTGGACGCAGATGCTCGCCGAGCTAATCAAATACACGCTCACCAGCCCATTCACGTTCATGGCCGGTCTGGTGCTGTTCACCAATGTGTTGCCCATTCCATTGCCGGTGCAAACCAGGCGACGATTAACCGCCGCTGAAGCATCTCGTCTCGTCACCGAACGGCAGCTTTGGTCGGCGCATTTACATCCGCAGAGCTTGCAATTGGCCGAGATGATTCAAGTGTTGTGCACGTCATCGTATCCGCCTCTGTTGGACTTGCTGAGTCGCGTCATTGGCCAATTGGCGGATCTCGCACCAAACATGGCCATTTTGACAGTGAAGGCCGTCACGGAATTGATTCTGCAGGACGCAAGTCTGTCGACGACGACGGATGTCACGAGCATCACGTCGACCATCACCGCAACACCGACTACCGCAACCACCGCGAATCCGCAGACCAAGCGATTGCTTGCGTTTTTGGCCAACATCCTGGGGTATCCTTGTGTGAAGGTGGGATTCCTCTCGATTTTCCAAGGTCGAATCTATGAATTTCTGCTGAAAGTATTGACCCCAGCCGGGGTCACCTCAACAACACACAATCAGATGCAGGAAGTCGTGCTGAGCATTTACCACACGATTTTGAATGCGGAGATTGCCTTAGTGGCGCTTGGGGACGAAACGGACATTACGAGCGATGTGGTTTTGGCTTGTGCGTTGCCAGCCAAGGAATGCTTGCCGGGGATTATTGCCGCCATTTTGGATAATTTTTTGGTCACCGACGACAAGTTTTACACCTCTTCTAGCCAGTTTGCTGCTTTGAAGGCGCTCGCGCTCTTGACGGATTACGAGTAAGTAGATGGTTCCTTCTTTGATTTTAAGGATGTTGAACAAGACGCTAGAACTGTGGGGTGATTAACCCCTCGTAATTGAAGAGTCATTTCAATAGGCTCGCGTTGACTCCAGAATCTCAAATTCAACTACAAGCTTCCTTCCAACCTCAACCAAAGCCCAACCGACCCGCCAATCACCTAAAACTTGCCTAAACCAAACCTCACAAATTAAAAACCCAAAACCAATAACTGCGCGCATCGAACAAACAAACGAATGCTCTTCGTCCA
>JANSTV010130260.1:0-17677 GCA_027564135.1 Lestremia cinerea
GGGGTGAACAATTTTACAAATTTCCGGAGAAATATTCGTCTTCGACTTGTACGCAGACAAGGGAAACGGAAAAAAGAGAGGGAAAAACGAATGAGTTGAAAATCAGGCCAGCAAAACCGCATGGAAAACAAGTGAGCTATGGTAACTTGCCACAGTAGCACCGAAGGCACTCAAGTTTCCCAACCCAATCGTTTTCAATTGCCACAATCGTTCATGGCAGTGATGTTTTCGCTCTCACAAGAGTCTAAAAATCTTGTGCAAACGAAATCAGGCGATGAGTTCAAATTGCAATGCAAGCACTGATGGAGGGGTGCGAGATGTTGTGTTCGCGGGAGACGTTTAAACCTATTTGACTTTCAAACGAAGAATTTGGAAAAAAAAATTTCCTTTGCCGTTGTTAGTTTTTTTCTCTCCGTTATTCGCGATATCACGAACACGGGGGAAAGCGAGACAGGATACAAGCTCGGTCCAGACAATCACTTCAGCTCTGATTTCAAGATTTAAATTCATTAAGTTTTCTACATCGGTCTTCGATCATTACGAAGTCTGAGCAATCAACACAACACATCGTTTTGTTTGACTTTGAATCAAAATAGGAATAATTTTTTCACCATATTTGATATTTAATTTCTTTTGATTCAACAAAAATTACAATAAAAAATAAATCCGTTTTTGAATTTAAATCATGTTCCGGATCTTTTCCTAGCCAGCGCACAATTGTTTCCGAAGAATTTTGGATTACTTTGAAATCGGAATAATTGATATTTTATCGTGCAAATACTTTTTCAATTTGGCTGTAGCGCTCTACATGTGGCGATCAGAACTATGTTGACGATCCGAGCACATGTTTCCAGCAAATCTCCCGTAAAACAATCGACTCTGCTTGAATAAATGGCCAGAACCTAGTGAGACATCGAAATGGCTGAGTAAATCCTTCAATCAGCATGCAGCTAGATGCGCTCCACCTGCACCCCACCACGGCATGCATGCAGAGCGCAGCAAATGAACGAAAAACGGGTGCATAAACAGAAATGATTATAGTTTCAGTGCTATTTATTTCGTACGACAAAACAAAATATAGCGCGCGAATATTAAGTATCAGTCAGTCAGACAGGCAAGCAAGCAGACAGGGAGCCCTATCGTTCCAACAGCAGTAGCAATACATTTTGAAAAGACCATCATTTATGATGGCGTGTTCGCAGAAGACGTTTCTATGGAATCACCAAGCTTATATAAAATGTTTGTTTCTCCTCGTCGCCTAGCCGAAAGTTCTCGCACTCATCTCTCATCGCCAGTGTGTATTCATTGTGGCGTTGATGCCATTGTCTTCAATATGGTTATTGATAGTTTATTGCTTTATAATACAGAACATAATGTGATATATTACGGTGTTTATGAGAGATCCGACGAAAGGACACAGAATGAGACGGATGATAGAGGCGACAGCGTGTTTTCACCATTCGTCCCATGCCCTTCGCGTACTGTCGCTGTAACATGTTGATTAACACATCGTATCGTTACTGCGAGGGGCTTGCGACAATGTGGCCGTCACTCAAACTTGAATTTTTTAATGTCCGATTTTCCGTGTCATATACGAGTGGCAACCAACTCGGGTCGTGAAATAAAAACCTCTTGATCGAAAGGCAAACGTGAAGAAATGAACATTTTGATTAAATGCACTTTCTTAATTGATTTTCATTTCAATTATCTCCTTTGCGAAATACGGAAAGTCGTTTCATCCGAACATGAGAAACTCGAAATTAATGGAATGAAAGTTTTCGCCACTCGATCAAAAATGATATCCTCTGGAAAATCTTTGACAGAAATTGAATTTTATTATTTACTTCGAATTTAAAACAAATCGCTCACCCTTTTGACGAAATAACTTATCACTGGGGTGATCGAATCGATTCGAATATCTCGATCGAAATTCATGAGCATCCCGAATGGCTGAGGTGAATGACTATTCAATAGTTGGTTAAATTCGACGGCTTTTGTTTGCCGTTTCTATCAGCCAAAGAAACAATAGAGTCTTTCAATTTTTTTTTTTTTGCATTGTATTCTAAACGTCTCGCCATGATAGCATCATTGTTGCAACAGTAAGATGAATTAAGATGAAGAAAAAAAGAAAAAAAAAAACAAAATGGCTGGTATAATCTTGACGATGGTGTTATATTTCGCCTACGAGCGGCAAATAGAATTCAATGCTTCCATCTGAATAACACTTAAAAACACATTTATCGTAATTCATTGCTTTCAACTCAGCCGGTGTAGCAGCTGAATGGATTTGATTATAATGAAAACAGTTGAATAAAAAAACAAAAATAAAATGAGTTTTCTTGTGAATGAAAAACACTCTGGCCAGAGTGTGCACATCCGCATGCCTGACGGTGTGTGTGTGCGTGCGGCTTGTAATTTAAAAAAAAAAAAACATATTTCAAATAAGAAGAAAGTTTTCTAGAAAAAACGAAGAGCGCAAGAAATTTAACGAAGAAAACCGAAACATTGAAGAAGCGATGAGAAGCGCTGAGAAATATACTTTAATTTTATGTGAAAAGTCGGAAGAGGATGAGCAGATGAGAAGAGGAAAAGAAACAAGAAGGGAAACGGGCAAAAATGAAGAAAACCAGCCATGAAAATGAGCAGCAAAAAATCCGTTTAACATGCAGATAGGTCGTGTACAGAAAAGTTTCATTGAAGAACTTTTCAACTTGAATGAACAAATTAAAATTTAAGGATTAGTATCTGAAACGAAAAGTATTGTGTTCGGTGAGTGCTAGGCCAAGGTATTGTCGTGACCAGAGCGCATCAACAACGTCACCAGCATCATTGCCACTCCAGAATAATGAAAACGATATATCATACTCTTACGTGAGCTGGGCTCATATACGAAACAGGCTGTGGCCGAAGTTGAGATGAGGCAACGGAAAAGAAAGCAGGAAAAAAAGAAATCCCCAAAATTAAGCAAATGTTCCATTTCCGTAGTCCTGCCGAACGGAACATTTGCACTTTGGTCTGCAGGCAGTTCTCGTCCGCCGTTCGCACAACAATCAATAAATTACAACAACAACAACAACAAACACCGGGTAATGCATATTCATCGTGAGATATGATAACACAGAAATTAGTATCACGGAAACGATGCCAAATAGGATTTGCGCTGCTCTCTAGCATGACAATCGTCAACGAGTCTACGAAGGGTGATCAAACGCCACACGAAATACAAATATACGCACACGCAAAAAACCTAATCCGTCGTCATGAATGCTGAACAACAGATTGTGAGGCTTTTGTGCAGCAATATGCAAATGTAGACTGTTGGGGACCAAAATGTAGAGCATTGGCGACAGAAAAACAACCGAAGCAACCGGCAAAGCAGCGATACAAAAATGAGGAAGAAAAATGCATAGAATTATAATGCCGAGATTCAGCAAACACACCACTTGACCACACGTATAAAAATGCGCATGGTTTCTGGCATTATTAAAGCATTGAGTGGAAGCAAATTAAAAATTCAAAATCAAAATATTTAAAAAATGTGAATGTTTAATTGAATTATTTCACAATAATGGAACGACTATTCATTCGCATGCGGAAAAACTTGTTCTTTTTTTTCAATTTTTTTGCAATTTGTTTTTTTGTGTTTTCCCGTTTTTGTAATTTACAAAAAAAAGCTCCGCTTTAAATTTTTAATTTGCATGACATTAATATGCAAATCGCCTCTATTTCGGTTGAATTGTTGGCAACAATAGACGCAAAAAGGACGATGAAAAAAGGCAAAAGAGAAAAAGGACGAACGGACGAACAAAGAAAAGAAGATGAAGAAGAGATGTGAAGCATAAGACGGAAAATCGTCATTTTCTGTCGCCATTTTAACCAAATCGTAAACGAATAAGTCTAATTGAAATAACTTTAATTCTTTGCTATGACTTTCATACTGAATCACGTCAAGCGGCTGGGCGTTTAGCAAGCACGGTTCAGGAAGAAAACACAACAAGAAACGCTCTCATTTCGTTGTTTTCAGTTGGTGTACCAGCAGCCAGCCACCGAGAGAATCATCTTCAAATCATGGCGTCCAAATGCAATCCGTGATTGTGACATGTAAATCGTGGAATTTACCATGAAAACGCAGCACAAGTTTGCGGAAAGAATTTCATTTTTCTTCGAATGATTTTGATGATTGCGATGACGATGATGACGGCGACGACGATGACAGGGCATCAAGACGGAAACTCATGGTGCATACAACACCATTTCGAATGCCAAACAGGATATTTTTGAGATACGGTTGAAAAAGCTTTACAATCGATTTTAACTCTTTATTATTTTCTCTTCAGTGCAGTCATCCATACTATTCACTAATATCTCACCCTCGTATCCCCTCTTTTCGTTCTTGCACTAAATTCGTGTACGTGTGCGTGTGTGCGCAACGATATTCTCATATTTTAATTGAATACTTTTGTGTGTTGGTTTGGTGCTGATGCTTTTCGCCACTTTCCTTTCATATGACAATGTGTTCTGTGTTATGTTTATAAAGAAGTTTTTAGACAATTCGTATTATACGCGCGAAATATTCCAGAGAGTGTACAGTGTACTGACTCACTCAGCAATGCAAAGCAAAGCGAAGCAAAGCCAATACAAGCGATGTGCAACTGACTATGCATCACCATTCCACTGTTGGATCGTGTATGTGGTTTCTATGTTTTATGGCATTAAAAAATTTTCAATTTTTGTCAGCCGCGATGTGATGGAGAAAAATAATAAAAGGAAAAAATGTGAACCTCATGAACGTTTCGAAACGGGCACAATTTTTTTCGGTTGTTGGCACACATTTTTCGTGTATTCGGTTTCGGTGAAATCGAAGAAGGTGTGGCTTTGTGCATGTGATATATGTATATATCACAGTATGTGTTTGAGCGTACTGCCAGTGTCTGTGTTTTGTGGGAATATGAAAACCGGATTTGCGAACCAATAAGGCAGACTCTTCATAGGGCGGTCGCTTTATAGTTTCTCCGTTTTTCCGATTTTCATCTTCATCAAACTGTGGCTTATTCCATTTTTCAGTAATGCTTCGAGCAAGCTGAATGGTGAAGTTTACTTTTGATGATCCATCAATCGAATGTACACGGTAGCAATCATTTGCCATTTTTCTTTGTTTTTTTGTTTTTTTTTTTCTCAACACCTATCACCGCTCGGCCATCCTAACATACACAATTCCTCATTCTTGATTAGCTGTTTTCAATTGGATTCCATCAAAATGAGTTTCTTTTTGCAGTTATTGTTTTGGAGTGCAGTTTGGTGTAAACAAACAAGTAACGTTGACGAGGTCATATCATAATATAAAGCGGTAACAACGAAGTACCGACGGTAGCAGCATATCCAGAATTTCGGCATTGAGTGACTGATTTGATGTGTGTGTTTGTGTGTGTGTGTGTGTGTGTGTGTGTGTGTGTGTGTGTGTGTGTGTGTGTGTGTCTGTGAAATCTTTCTTGTTTCTGAAAGAGCTAGTTTCATTCTCCAGTTCGAAACGAATTCTTGTTAGCTGAACCGACGCAGTTGTCAATTCCAAGCAAGACCCTCGCATTAACCCGTACCCGGAACGGCCGCCCCTCTATTCAAATCAAATGAAAACAAGCGGAACGACAATGAAATGTGAACAAAAACGACTAAATTAAAAATTATTGTTGCTACAATTAACCAAACAATGATGTCGCTGCGGACAGACATTTCAGTTGCTGTCGGCGTCAACTCGGCCTGAACGACAAAAAAGCGTTTGTGAATGAGAACCAAGTTTAATTGCATCCTTTGAAGTGCTCAAATATTATGATGAATATTCATTGTAAAAATTCACTGACCCATGTGATGGAACTAATGATACTACATCAAAAATCCCAGGCAGACAAAAAGGATTAAAATAACCGAACCGGAAACGAGCGTGTGGAATGCGGATGCAATCATCGTTCCCATTTCAGTCTCAACTACATTCCTTTTCGGTCGCATTCGCTCACTCGATCGTTTTCCACTGGCTCCGTTGCTATTGTTGCTCATCATTCCGCGTGAGTCCTCCACTTCACAACTCACCCCGCATTTCGTTTATTCACTTTCGCGCTTTGCATCCCGAACACATTTTTGTGGCAGTGGCAGGTTTAGCGGCTACAGAAAACTTGTTTATTGACTGTATTATTTTCTGCTCGATTTTCTGGGTTCGCAAAACTCATCTTCATCGCCACGCCCGAGCCCCCCGCGCTAGAAAAACATCATTCAATGCAATGCTGTGTTATGATGTGAAACGCATTTTCATCACTTTGTACATTTATTGAATAATGTACATTTGGGATAGTGGATATGAATTAACATTTCAAAACGATACCTTATCGTTTCAGAGTGCACATCAAACGCCATGTTCATTATTGCAGCTACCCTCAGAAACAGGCCATTGTGGATAATGTTGTTGGCAGAGATCAATTGGACCATCGTTCGAGGGAAAATTACAGGAAATGTATTCGGTAGCCGAAACAAACGAAAACCTTCTCAATTGGCAACTGTTGAGATGATTGCAATCCAATGCATTGCGCCAGTTTTTTGAGGCCTATTGGTGTAGTTTTGGTGAATTTGATGAAGATTGTGAAAATTGTCGCATATCAAGTGAGAAAATGCAAGTATTCTGTTTTAGATGGTAAGCTCGACTTCTTCGACAGAGACAAGCCTCTGCAGCTATTAATTGAAAGTTTTCCAACATTCTCATTTGCAAATACCAACCACTCAAAGTTGAGAGTATTTCAGTTCAAATCAGTAATTTTTTTTATAGCTGACCAAATCTTCTGGAATTCTGTCAAGTCACCGAAAACTCAGCAATAGGCCCTTAAAATAAAATAGCTACCTAATTAGCATTTTACCAATAATTACATGAAAATACCACTAATTTCCCAATTCAATTGAAAATATATGAAAAGCGGGCAATAAATGACACTGGCCATCCGCCGCAATTCTCATATGCACGTGACATGGTTGGTATGTGTTTGATTTGATTCAATTATCGAATTCAAATCGAAAATATTATTAGCCATTATATTTGCTGTGTTCCATTCATTTTACCATTTATCCTGCTGTCCATCAATAAATACACATGTGCTCGTTGTGCTGGTTCATTTTGACATAGTAAATGGATCCGCCGTCGGGGGGATTATCGATCTTTAGAATTGGCTTCCCAAGACAACTGTCTCGATGGCGGATGTTAGCAAACGACTCTTCGCATTTCGCTGACAGGTTTGATTACCAATGCGGTGGGTGAAGGACGCGCACGATGATTCCCCACCAAATTTGATTGTATGCCATAAATGCGATCGATTGAAACATTAATAATCGAGTGGAGCAAAAACGTTTTGGAAACGCAACATTGTGAAAAGCACATCGAACATTTAACCTAATGGATTTTTTTTTTATATATTTTCAATTTATTTTTGGCCGTGCAGGCCAAACCACTTGAATGTTTCCATTCCATCACATTTATTTGATTAAAAACAACACGACTTTCAACTTGAATTTTCGTTCGTTATTTTGGTTGGGTATTTTTCCTCCTTGCGTTCGCTGTGCTCTCGACTCTCGCCCCTTGACCTTGTATAATATTGCGGGAATATCCAAGAGGATGTCGAATGGGACATAAATCGGTTTAATGACTGAAGGATGTCGAGTGCCAGCGCTTCGTATCATGTCAATGATGTTTCATCATAACGATTTCCCGTCCCGCCACCAATGCCTCGATAAAAATGTTCATAAAATGTTTCGCAACGAGTCTAATCATCGAAACAATATTCGTCGAATGTTATCTATCGTAAGTTTCCAAGCAAGGAAAACGATTGAAGAGAGAATCGCTGATGAAAAGGGGTTTCGACCATTGCTTCGATTCGGTGCTTTTTCCGAATGGTTTGAACTAAACGATTCTTCGAATCGAAGCGACAAGAAAAGAAAAAGAAACAGCAGCATTGAACTGCGAATTCGTTTTTATTCATTGTTTCCATCGGTTTCTGGTCGACAAAACGATAAGAAGTGGTGACTAATGGAATATGCAAATCCACCGTACGCTATTTTTCCGTTCCGAGCCAAATCGAAAATTCACTTAAGGCAATGGCTTGTTTTAATTCAAAATGCAATCCAGATAAAACATGGATGGACGAAACAAAAAGAGAAAACGAGCTGCGGCAGAAAAATAGAATATCTTATCATTCATGAACCGCATCTCCGTTCATGATCCAAAGCATGAGCAAAAGAAATTTTTAATTTTCATTTTAATTTTAATTTTTATTTTTATTTATTTTTTCTTATATTTTTTTTTTTTTTTTGTAATAATGTGGCCACGCATTTCAATTGCTTAGTTGGTGGGCAGAGTTGTATTGCTTCACTTCGCTAGTTGTTGCCACTGACAGTTATCGTATTTTCCTTTTGCCTTTCTTTCTTTCGCTCTCGCAAAATGTTAAGAATTTTGCAAACAACTTTCCAAAACAAATTATTTCATCGCATAATAACATGAACGAAAAGATAGCAGTGAGCGCGCCATTTTATTCGAAAATGATATGATACGAAAGCGAAATAAGAATGAATAATTTGATTATTATTTGAAGAAAAAAAAAGAAGAAAAACTTTTTCATTTTCGCTCTCATTTTGTTTCGTTTTCTGCGGTTGAGCACTGTTCCATTTCGTTCATTCTTCACATCATCATTGTGAGTGTAATCAACATTAAACCATTTCATCTTGTCGGAGCGATGCTGCGGTCCCCCTTCATAGCGAAATATAATGAACCTCCTTTCGTTGTCAGCATTCTCTCGAAGCAAATTTGATTTGACTCATCAATATTTCTTGCATTCAACCGTCGGTCAGTTCGTCCACTGTTCATAGTTTCAACGTACGATACATTGGCAAAACAAAACAACAACAACAAAAAACACAAAAAAGACAGAAGAGAGTCATTCAACTGCGATTGCCATCTTCATCATTGTCGTGGAAAGAAAATTAAAATCGCGACTACGAAACTTTTAACATTCAACATTCAATTAAACTTTTCTCTTTCGGTATGGTTGTTTTGTCACAAAATTAATCACAGCATAATGTGTTCGAGTATCAACAACAGTTTCATACCGTTTCAGCAACTAGATCAAAAGCTATAGTTGTGCAAATCAGCCACTTGATTCAGTTGTGTTTCTGATGTCTTTACATATATGTGTATGTAGATAAACATCTGTATAAATGTACATGTACATAATTTTTCTCTCTTTCTCGCCTACACTCATTCAATTGCTTTGTTGTGTTCTCTTTCCATGGCAAATACATTATTTTGCTTCAGAAAGTGATAAATGATAATAACACTTTTCTATCTAACGCTCTACTCGCAAGTAAATAAAAGCACAGGGTAGCGCATCTTGTGGAATGTGAGCTTGATGGAACGCAGCTGAGTTTCCTGCGAAACAATTTTTGAAGGCAGAAACAAGAAAGCTATTAAGGCTCTGTGCTTCCCAATGAACACGAAACAAGTTAAAGAGAGCAGTAAATCGGTTACAAGGTACAATCACCCTGTAACTCGGAAACTTCAAAATAAACCGCACAGAAAGCGCACAATTTCAATATTTCCGTAAAATCGTATGTGTATCAACATAAATTGTTTTAAAACCCCAAAAGCATTTCTGCGGAATGAAATATTATAGCCAAACATAATATGATATTGTACATGAAATTCACTGTGAAGATTTATTTGGCAATAAGATGATTGCTGAAATGGCTCTTTCGAATTGCATCGAACTGCATGGAAAATTTAAGGCTCATCAAAACCTGTTGCATTCGATCCGACCAATTAAATAATCCAGAAAAACGGAGCTAAAGCTTTTTGTCTATCATTCATAGGTGATCATCATGCCAAATTGAGAATATTCAATACATGAAACACCCCAAACTCTCGTTCGTCTCGTAGTCGCAATTTGTGTGCTGAACTTCCCTCCACGGACCACCCACGACGACCATGTATGTTTTCAAGTGTGTAAGTATGTGATGCTATTATCTTCTCGAAAGCACATCAGATCGTATCAAACTAACAAGGGTGATGGGTTTTGGTTTTTAGATGAACAACAAACACATTCCTATAATAAGTTTTCACTCTGAAGTTTACTGTTGAGTTGGGGAGGTGAAAGCGGAATCGCTATAGATCTTTGCGGTTGCCTTTGTTTGTTGTTAATTTCTCGCCATTCAACATATTCATAATGGCATTGCACTAAAGAAATATGTCTTTAGAAGTTTAGAGGGTTTCTCATTCGAGAAATCCCTCCGTTCGATACATTAGTTTACATCCGCTTGTGAAATGAGGATAGAACATATCACAGTATTGACAATAAAGATTTTTCAGTATCCGGTTTTTGTGGGAGTATTTTGGTTCAACTATTTGCGAAACGTCTATTCGAAGGCTAGAATGAAACTTTATAAGGGTGCGTTCCGTTTCGAGGCAGCCAATGAATAACGATCAAAAGTAAACAATTGAAACTGTTACTGGAGATTCCGCCCAATCACAAGTGCCTTCGTACTTTTGTAAAAAAAAAATCAGCTAGAAATGTCTCGAATGTTTGCCAAAAACATAAAAAGAAAGCATCAGAAAACGGATAAACTTTGAGAAATCTGCAATCAAAAGCTTAGTTCTCTGGGATCTCTGCACTCATTTTGCAAAGCAGATAAAGTGATTGGACACAAAGTGTGTGGAGGACAATAAACGTCATCTTGAGACGGCCTGCATCCACGGATTTAATTGCAAACAAGTCGGAATGGAAACTTTGGATGCGATTTCGACCGAATTCGAATAACAGCTGCGGATGTTTGTCGGAAGTCATTGAACTCTGCGAAACATGTTCTGCCCGAAGATGTAATGAAATCAAGCTATCGATCTAGGAGTTGAATGGAGGTGACATTTATTATTATGTTCTCAATCAAATATCCATAGGCATTTATTGTTTCCAATTTTGGTGGTGTGGTTGCACTTTGGGACCTCCTTTATGGACTTTGAATCTTCCAAATCGAAGTTGAGCGTTGAATTCTTTGGAATCAATTCCCAAGCGAAATCTCTCAAAACATTGCGAAAGAGCCACAAAAATGCCATGACAGATGAATACATGATGCTTAATATTCATCAAATAGCTACCATTCAGAATATCATTTCATTCGGCTATCGAGGAAATCAATCATTATGCCAATGGTCAAGTAAACCCGTATTTTGCATGGATGGATAATATTGTTCGAGAATATGATGAACATCGGTATATTTGAATATACGTGATTTTCCATTTGCAAATTGTCTGAGTTAGCTACCGTTTTCACCAATATTGGTTAAATAAAGACATTTCGCAGTGCATTGTCAAATGAGAGATACCCCGCAAGGAAGCATTTACAACCGAGTAGGACATGATTCAATTGTAGTTGACTGATAGATTGAAACACCCATGTGACTTGCGTGCTTTCGAAATGACAAATATTTGTTTTTTTTTTCTAATTTTTTTTTTTTTTGCAAAATTGATATTGCGAATTTCATCAAGTGACAATATCCAAGTTTCTTATTCGCTCAGGTAAAAATATCGAGTTCGGTCCCATCGATTTATACTTGAGCATGCCGTAGGCAGATTCTTGATGGCACAGCACCGGTTGTTCAAATATTTCGAAAAGGTACAAAGCAGACTCAAAACACTTTCATCCAACAATATTGATACGTTGGTATTCAAATCTAGTACGAGAAAATTTCGGTTTCTCAGCAGCATTAATATCTAAAGAAAAATCAAATATCTTGATGAATTTTGAAGCGCTTAAAAATATTTCAATTTTTCATTCAAAAGTGGTCTCAACGAGATGAACAAGAGATCAATCATGGGGGTTCGTTTCATGATAAATAATTTTTAGGATATTGGCGAATTGATACTGTGTGCCCGTCAATTTTTCATCGGCTTATTATGTTTACCGTGTAGTTAGTCATGCAACGCAATGCTCAACTCGATATGATGGCTCAAGGCAGTGTTTACCGCAGTCAGCCACCCTTCAATAGCAGAACCCGCACCAGCTTGAACTTCATACATTCGAATGGATACAAGCGAAAAGCAAACCAAATCAAACCAAACTAAATGTAACCAAACCGTACACACCGGATGCACAAATAGATAATGAATGGTTTATGAGAACAAATCGATTGCATTTTATTATGATGTTGAGATGTATGTGAAATGAATCGGAAGCTGAATTTGAAATTTTGTATATTTATATTATTTGGAGTATCTACATCTGCATTTTCGGCTATTCTGTTTTGTGCCAATGGCTAACGGTTAACGGTGACTGGAATGATAACCGTGACGCTCGCGAATCCCTGTTGCCATTACGATGCTCGTGACGCTCGTGACGCTTGTGCTGCCTTGTGCGACCAAGACGAAGAGAAGAATGTAAAAAAAAACAGCACACCATTCCCAAATCAATATTCCATTTTAACAAATTTTTCACTCCCTTCCTCTCCTTTGTCTCTTTCTTCTTTCTCTCCCCAAAATTCATTTCTGTTCTCATTCCGTATTCAATTTTTTTCCTTTTCCTTTTGTTTCAATTCATTCATTCCAGTTCCTTTGTTGTTGATGCTGCTGGTGTTATTGTCGTCAACGGTTATTCTTTGTTGTTGGACTCATTGTTTACTTTTAATTTTTACATGAAATTCGTTTTCTTTGAATAAATATTTTCACAAATTAAAAATTGGGATCAACTCATGAATGGAATCGCAAGCGTTTTAACCCGAGTCAGGAAGGGCTGATTACCGAAAATCGGATATTGAAAATGTTTGATGGAAGTCTCGTAATATCAAGATTGGTTTACGGTGACTCTGAGATCGATTCAATTAGAAAAAAATATGATGAAATTGCTGTTTATTCTGATTGTTTATTGATAGGTGAGAGTTAATGGAGAATCGAGGGGAAGAGGGTGAGGGGAGAACTTTCCAAAACTGGTCGGTGAGAATGTATGTGCTCTGTCGCTGGGGGCTTATATCATATTTCGATGATTGCTTCACAATGAATGGCATGCAGTTGTTCTAATTGATCCCAGTTGATTCATTCACACTTGTCAATATGAGGAATCGATCTGTTGTCAAACAAAATGCTAGTCCCATTGTATCAGAGTCAATCGATCTGCCAAGCAAAATTGAAGCCATGCTAAGAGACACATTCACATATACATTCAAACACACGAAAACATATCGCGTCGCTTCACATCACATCACATCGCATTCAAATATCAACGATAACACATCGCACATAATAAATAAACATTAAAGAAAATTGGCCATCTATTTTGCGTTACATAAAATTCACATCTGCCGTACATGATATCTCATATCGCAACAAAACAGACGAATATTTCTTTGAGCAAACTTTTTTTTTTCGCCCGTCTCGATGTTGTTGTTGCTGCGCCGGTGCTGTCATTGGATGTGTTGAATCTTGCAGATGGGGTGGTTGAGCAAACAGAAGATACACGGAGACCAAGACCGAATGGGTTATACGGAAAAAGCGAAGCAAAAAAAACAGGGAGCGAGAGTGAGAAAGAAATAACGAAAGAGAAAAAAATTGTTGGTATGATTACTCAGTGGCAGCAGCAAAAACATATCTTCAACTTCCGAATGGCACCAAAAACCATCATCTGAATAAAATATTTACTTTGTTTCACCGATTCATCGCTAGCGCAGCTAGTTGAGCTGCTCATCCCTTGTTGGCCGAGAATAACTTAGGATATTCGAAATAAAAATATTTTCGCAGCTGCTATAAGTCCTGAGCATTGAACTGCTGCCTGTAAAACATAGCACGAATCAGCCTATTTGTTTTGGCCGGCGTACCGTTGCAACAGAATCGTTCTGAGTAAAGTGTGTCTAATCTCTATATTTTCAGGTGAAATGATTGAACTGAGACAACAACGTTCCATTGCGGTAACGGTGGCAGCCATTTGAAATAGTATTTATAATCATACACGGATAGAAGCAGAACGTGCATTGAATTCTTCATTTGAAAATCATTCTAATGCTGCTTATGTGCTGCCAGTATTGGCGGAATTTTCCTCTCTTTTTTGCTTTTTGCTCCTTTCTCTCTATTTTTGTTCGCTCAGTCTCTCGATGTGTTGCCGATTGCATGACATTAGTCATTGGTTTTGCATATAGACCATAAATGCATAAATACATCACTTCAATAAACTAATTTGAATGCGATACTCCATTTGATTCATAATTTATTGGAATCATTTGCTGTTCAATGTTTTGGTTGTGGCAAAAGTTTGGCTGAGTCCTAATCAATGATCACCTGCCTCGTTGGTTATAGTTAGTGCTCGCCCTGCTATCGCAATAATTTGCCTAAATCCTAGGATTCGCATGCTGCGACGTTTATCGGAAAAGTTCGCCTAATTTTTCTCCCCAACCGTTCGTTCACTCAGTTGATAAAATTTACGAAATACATCGATGAAATCACTTATAGTAAGTAGACACTGGCCTGAGTCAGCGTGAAATATGAAAATTTGAAAGCACAAAGCATAAACCGAAAATTTGACAGACGCATTTTTTTATTTTTCTCATTCTTGCTTCGCTCGTTGCTGCTGCGAAAATCGTTCTTTTTCTCTCTTTCAATTTTTTTATTAACCTCCGTTTGTCGTTATAATCTTTGTCGCCCAATATCATTCATGTCAGAAGAGAAAATACAAATTCTCACCAAATGCTGAACTGAAGACATTTCAAGACCAACAAATTGCTGAACGTTTTATGACAGTTCAACTAACGACAGAGCGCAGACAACACCTAGTCACCGAAGAACATCGATTAAGTCAATTTGAGGTGTCAATTTTCGAAATAAAATCCATCAATTTGCGGTTCAGTTTCTCCTGTCAGCAATTTCACCGAGAAACCTCAATTCGCACCCCACCAATGACAAGGGACGTTGAGTAGAAAAAAAAAATAAACGAAGATAGCAAGAGGCATTGGCAAAGAGGGACAAGGGAATGATGCAATACAAGACGGAAAAAACAGCAAGTGAGAAAGCGTATTACCAACGGAAGAGAATTTTTGTAAGAGATTTATAATGGTTCTTGTTATGTTATTTTGATGATTTTCGGTACGCGACACACAAAATATTATTTCCCATTGAGGATTGGAGATGGTGTTGGATTGTTAAGCATGGCGAAATGTGTTGTGGCTTGTTATCAATGATTGATTATCACTTCACGATTCGAGCATGAGAAATTACCGTTCGTTTTTCACATTGCTTCTCCTTCACTTTGATATTTTCCCTGAGTAAAAAACGATGCTGCATTGATAGCAGCAATTAATTGATTAATTTATTAATTGTTTTGTCTCATAGGCTGTGGTCATCATAAATAACAAACGAAAATCATCCATTAATTACATTTCGCAATTATTTCGGGGCGATAACACGCGATACTTGCCGTATTTTCTGCTTTACTAATCTACCCGCCATCGGTGGCCTTTCCCCTCCATTTCAAGTCATTTCAAATGGTCGACAATCATGATTTCATCGATAAACTCATATCTTAATTCGCAGACAGATTTTCCTCTTGAAAAATCGTAGTCAAGTCACATCGCATCCCGTCGCATCACATAGAGAGCATCTGGCACCCTAATTCGGTTATAATACTCAACACGAGGAATGGAAAAAGGGAAAAAAATTCGCCGCACAAGACCAGCAGCAAAAAACCTAATGTCATGAGAAATTAACAATAACAGCAACCGAATGGCTTAATCGAGGGGCATGCCACGTGAGACATCAATTCACCCGATAAATGAGTATGAAGTGGCTCTCACTGAAACCGCCATCTTCGATTATTCAAGCTACGACTTGTGTGCATTCTCCTAGAAGCATCCCTCCCCCCCTCCTTGGCAGGAGTGCTCTAAAGGACAGACTTGTACATTCGAAAACCTACCGACACCATGCAATATTCATATTGGGATATGAAAAAGCAATATTGTACACGACTAGATATGATAGATTGTGCACCTGCTAAGCGTATATTCACACATGTGAATTCGATTATTAACGACTGCTGTACTAATGCGATTATTTTTTCTGCACTTGCTGTAAGTTAAATGGGGAAAAAGAGAAATCGCTACGAGTGTGTGTAAAGCTTGCGAATGTATTGCCACTGGAATTCCTCTATTGGCTTGTTTGCTTGCCTGACGACGTGTTATTGCTCAACAACCAACATTTTGTCAAATCATGTATATACAATTCAGTTTGCCGTTTTTTCTTCCCACACTTTCATCGCTGGCTCTCTGAATATTACCAAAAATAAATCACGTACAAACCATAATATTTTTCCATAATATTTTTTTATAATATTTTTCTATAATAATCTCACACTTTATTCAGCCACAATGCTGTGGCGCGATGTGACATGATGGCAAAAACGTCTGACTATTGTATCACCACCAATATTTGTATGTGTGAGAGTGAGAGTGTAAGTTTGAAGGTGCAGCTCTGTGTCTAAAATGGAGCGTGTTTATAATTCAGCATTTTTGTCGTTACATTTCAAATTACGCATTATTATTATTTATTTATTTATATTAAACATTGACTGTGGTATCTTGCACGAGACGAAGCGTAGTCTGATCAAAATAATACGTTGAAATTCAAAGAACTAACGGATGTAATATTATAACCATTAGTATGAAGATTTTGTGGTTGGTGACTGGGAGTTGGGTCGATCCTCAGTTCATTTTCTGGAAAATGAGTCCAAATATACACCTGGGTCATTCACTTCCACAATTGTCCCTCACAGCATCGCAAGAACAGACTCGTATTCTCAGGGCATCGTCTAGCGTTGCCACTGTTGCTTTGCTCTGGTTGTTAACGTTGTCAGTTACAGCGTCATAAAACCAAACCGTTGTTATTTTTTCGTCTATTTAATGCATGTGTATACATATATATTTATATATATTATTATATTCATGGTGTTTTGCTGGCAAACTTCTTGTTAATAAAATACTTAACCCGATGGCGTAAAATACACCCAAGTCGCAATGATTAAGCAAAAATTTCACAGAATTATGTATATTTTGTCGTCAAAATGTTTTCTGCATATAATAATGTGTGTGGTTACGCATGTTTGTATTGTATGCGGTGTGACGAATGTAACGAATTCTGAATAGATTTATTTAGTCATCAAAGGAGGTTATTATTCAAATTAATTCTTCTTCTTCATTTTAGGAAAAAAATACCAAGAAAAAGCCATTCAAGTTTTGACACGTGAAGCATATAAAACATGACAATTTAATTAGAATCGCAATTTTTAATTAATTTCTGTGTGTATGTGCGTTTATTTTGCACTAGGGTTGGGCCATCGATATTTTGACTTAAATGAGCTAATCTTCTTAAGAAAAATGTCTATTTATATAATCACCGGCTGTAGGAGTAATTAATACCATTTCGACCGCAACACAAATGAAGATGAAATGGAAAAATTACGTGAGACCGTCGTGATGGTTTTGCATACGTGAGCGGTAGTACATTCCATACCAAACATGACGACTACGAGAATCAGAGCGAGGTCGAGGGCAACGATGACGATCACCGTTGATGGTACGGAGCAGCCAGCACAAACAAAAACACATCATAATCCTATTTAATTTTCCTTTTAA
>JANSTV010130371.1:0-32300 GCA_027564135.1 Lestremia cinerea
CATTGTCCAATCGTATGTTACAGGATATGACAATGAGCTAATGGGCATGCGATTCGCTGCGTGATTAAATGCATTTCATGTGATTGATAGGGCTTCAGTATACCTTTCGTTATCCGTTGACTCTTCAATGATCGGCATTTGACTGGCTAAATCCCCTTCGAGCGCCACGTGGGGCTTTGACACTTTGGCCAAAAGCCCCTCACTGTGTGGTTCGTCGTCAATCCATTCGTCTGGCAGAAGCTGCACCGGCATATCGTTGACAACGTAATCATCGTGGGCGTCTCCAATGACCGGGCTGCCTGTCGACGTAGCGGTTAACATCTGATTTTTCTTGCGCATTTCCCGAAGGGTCGTCACCATCGAACCATCAAGTTCCTCTCGTAATCGCTTCAATCGGGATTCATATGTCACAATTTTCTGGCCTTGGTTCAAGTGTTGTTTTCTGAGCCAATAAATCATTGTCAACATTGCGGAATTGGGTGGAACGGATGCAACCTACCTGTCTTGGCGACGTCTGCGGTGTCGCCGGTTGACCATTGAATCAGCCGTCAAGGTCTGAACATCGTCTAAGCTTCCACCATTTCCCCCGGAATTGCTGAATGTGTTTGGCAGAGTTGATCGACTGGGTGGCTGCGTTGTGGTGGACGTTTGCGGATGCAGTACGTTCGCACGTCTGGCTTGCAGTATGTTCTCCCCCGACTGATCTTCGATGTCCTTGGTGTCCGATTGAATCTTCTTTTGGTCGACATGCCGGAAAACGTTACTATAATTCTTCGTTGATTTCTCCTCCGATGCTATTTCGTTGACCGATTTCGTTAGAATTTCAGTTTGCTCAGTTGTGGTGAGCAATTCCTCAGTGGTGTTTTGATGTTCCACAACCGCCTTGTTTTCCTCGGCCGAGGGTATTGTTCCTACATTTGATGTCTGGCTTGTTTCCTAAATTCCAATTGAGAAAAGTATTTTGATTCAATTTTCTTTCGAGCATCGCAACGATGCGTTCCAATTGTTGATTTGACATGATTATTCATGAAAAAGTTAGAAGTGAAGAGTTTTGCAAAGGGGTGGAAGGCGAGAAATTAAATTCGTTTTCGTCAACATTGCTATTTGCATACGCGACAAATCACAGCAACGATTCTCCAACGCTGAAATTAATTTCAATCCCCAAAATGCGACAGTCTGCTTCGTTGCGAGTTCATTAATAACATGCACAGTCCAAGCTCATGTTTACACTGGGTGCTTGCCGTGTTTACAAAGCCATACGCGGGTTGAGTTCGAGGTTGTTTACGGGAATCATTTGGTGTGAAAAGAATCGTCATTTAGCGCTGACGATTCACGAGCTCACTTCAAAGTTTCATAAGCAGGGCATCATGCAAGGCCGAAGCGTTGATATTCCGGGGTTAATGAGGGCTTGAATCACGCGTAATATTTCACTTGCAGTGAGTGAACTGTGGACGTTCCGGTAAACAAGCAACACAGACTGTGCTTGAATTGTTAACGAGACGACTGGAGCGTAGACGAGTCGACTGAATGTAAGCGAATTAATATTGAAGCGGAGCTGAATGATAATTTTAATTTGGAAATTGTCACACGTACCACCAAGGCAGCATCATTCTTGCTACGCTCATTTGAATTGGTCGTCTCAATGTTTGGCAGTTTGGTTTTCTTCCTTATGATATCCGTGAGGCCCTCCTCTTCCACTTGCAAGCCTTCATGAGCCACCTCTTGTTTCATCCGTTCCAATTCTTGCTGAAAAGTTTTATTCAACTTTTGCATTTGCCATTCGTTCTCGTTATTCACATTCGGCAGAGCAATGTCACCCATGAAACCACCTGCAAAATGGAGAGACATTTTTTTTTTTGCAACAAAATCATTTTATTACTCGAGAATTTATGGTCGAAAGCACATCAAATTAAATGGGATGTACTATATCGGCCCGTGTGCCATGAGCCCGAATGGGCCTGGATACGTTCGAACAGGATGCGAGCGTGTGTCTGTGTGTGCTAATGTGTGTGCGGCAAATTAATTTTACGAATTTTGTATTTTATTGCTAATTACTGTTTGATGAATTTTAATTAATATTTGAGATTCCGTAGTTTGTTTGGGGCTTTGAATTATTTTAATTTCCAGGAATTCCCTCTCACACCCATCCCCTTCCAACGCTATTTCGGCCTCAACTCCATTAGACTTATAATTATTTGCATTGTACGTTCTGGATCGAAATGGGAAACTCTGCTTTCAATTGTTTGCAAAACAAACTGAACCAACCGAAAGCTATAAATCATAATTGATTGGGGCCGAATAAACGTGTCACAGTCGATGCAGAGAGATGTGGACAGCCATATGGGTCTCGATGAGCCAGAGTTGGGATACACCGGAGAAAGCCTGCTTGGGAATCTGACCGTGATCGAAAGTCGGGTGTTTGGTCTTCCGCCGCTTTCTTCACGGGTATCCGGCCTGAATGGAAGGGCTCTCAGATGAACCTCTACCACTTTCATCCACACAGTGAATGGCAGACATGCCTTTGGTCTCAATCTAAATTGATTGGAAATGTAATTGAAATCACGTGATGTAACGATTGAGGACTGAGAAACTCTTTGTAAAGGAATGATCTTTGAGTGGTTGGCATCCGGTGGCAGTGAACGTTGAAGAAAGTTTTCCATGCATTTGCGTAACGCAAAGCCAACCGGATCCATTCAATTAGTTTCACGTGAACGTTACAGCTCTTTCGTTCACCACTCCAGGCCGTCCATCCCTGTTCGAATAATGTATGATGTACTGCAATCATCCCACTGGCGTTGCAACATTATGGCAACAATCGTTTCCAGCAGAAATAATCGATATGATTCAATTATGCTATTTTTCGCTAGGCCATTCGCCTCCAGCCTTTGGAATGGGTGAGTTTTAAATTAAAAAGGGGCTGTCCAAAATGAAATTAATTGATGCATATTTGTTCATTAATTAATGTATTATTAATTATATATTATTTTGAAATCCATTGATGTTCAGTGTGATAAAACTGTGAGCAACAGGACTGCACCACTCCCGGTGGATGCAGAGCAAATTCATTGAGCGAGGTTCCATCCCATTCAGCTTTTAGGCTCCATCTCTCTTTTGTTTGTCTTTTTCGCCTTCTCCCGGAGGATCATTCTAATCTGTTTCCAATGCTCTTTTTTTGCCGTCAGTCGCATCATCATCATTTCAATCAGTATTTCTGCGGTGTAATCAAAGGTGAGAGCAACAGCATTAAAATCGAAAAGGTCGTTTGTCTCCCTCCCCGTTGGATGAACGCCATCAATTCGATGGCATCAACTCGATTGAGACCTACGCCAAAAATATTCCACGAGCCGTTTCCCATTCTTGTAATTCGAACGACGAAAGAACACACGAGTTTTCAACGATTACAAACAATTACAATATCCGCTGTCGTCCAATTTTTGGGTTTCAATAGTCGACTCTGTTTGAAGTTATTGTCACATTTCCATTTCGACTGAACTCAAAAAACGAGGAACATTTTCGGCTCACAACAATGATGCTCCAATGAAATCCAGCTCGGCAATACGATCTGTTGGTCTTGCATTACAAAAGATCTGTTCGCATTTATAGATATGTATGTGTGGGTGTGTTTGTCTATCCGTGTATGTGTACGTGCGTGTACGTTCACTCGGTGTGCATTAGCTCCGCTCAACGCGGGCCCATTCTATTCTGCATTGGTCCCATTCATGCTCGTTAGCTCGGGAGTCTGACGCATCAAAGTTTTATCAGTGGTCGTCCATCTCATTCAATCATTCAACACAAGACAAGAAACACATTTATAATTTTGACTTTATCTAATCAATTTCCATCAGATCTGACTGCAACAGACAGACATCTCCCATTCAAATCTTGATTTTTCATGTTGTTCTCGTTCCAATTCTGACTGACTGCTGTTTTCTATTTCGTTCTTTCGTTCTCCGGTCGCTTGCGCTCACTTTCGTTCGGTTTCCATTTTCAATTATTGCAATCGGTCATCTAATTTGAGAAATGAAACCGAGTTGATTAATAATCTAGCCGTCTATTTGAACAACACCATTACCACCTCAATCAGATTAGGAGAACATTGGCTGCTGAGCTGTGAGGTACATTACGAACACCAGGTCGACTGCATTCAACCCGAAAACTCCTTCCAGACCGAAACCACTACTCGGCAAATTGAATTCAAGATTTGAATTCAAAACCATTGCCATTCAAACGCAAAAGGAATAAGGCTTGTGCTTCGGTTGCTTTGCCATTTCGCAAGATTTGATTTAATGACGGATTTATTTGACTAGCTGCATTTCGTTTATTCGATGATGCAATTCACCCAATTTTGTTATTCGTTATTTTTGCCACAAAAAGGCTTCATTTAATTCTCGGCACATTTTGTTTTGCATGTTTCGCCAATGCCGAATAGCGTCCAAGCGTGTATTTTGTCACCATTACTATCACCATAATTGTGTTATGGCTGAAATGGGGCTGATGATTATGCAGCGAGTGAATGTCATTTGTTGTTTTCAAAACTGAACTTTCCAATCGAACCGCAACATTTCTCGATTAAGCGGAATTATCGCCAAGTTATCAACTCGCCCTAAAACGGTATCCTTACGAGGGGCTCAATAAGATGTTTATTGACCGACTCGCCCTAATTTGATTGGAGATTCAATGAAGAAGATGTTGAGATCTCGCGTGTTGTATTAATTCCCCCAAATTCACCTTAATGGAAACCAGACTTCGTCTCTTCAAGAACCACGTCACAATTCCCCGAAGAAAAGTCGCGGAAAAGGTGCAAATTGTGGTCATTCGGGTAGAAATCGACAGATATTAAGAAGCCACCCCAAACAATCCAATCGAAGGCGTTCCACTAATTAACGGTCCGCCATGATTGAGCGTTTACCATTAAATTACCATTTGCTTCATTGAATCGTCGTCACTCAAATTCGCCGAAAAACCTTTTAAAGATTTTCGAATGGGTTCCATATCGTTGAAGCCATTCCAATCGATAATTGCCATTGAAGGGGTAGAGGAATGGTTCCGATTCTGTCGATGAAGTCAAATTAAAAGTCCGCAAATTGAATATCGCCCACCCGTCCCTTCCAGCTTTTTCCGCGAGAAAAGCCGTCGAAAGGTTTCTCCCTGCTGGGCAACAAATGGCGCTGTACATTTTAGGAAAGCGCAAATGGGTTGAGAAAGCAAATTTCTGGAGCTCATTAACGTTTTGGGCAGAAAACTCCAACTGCCGCCACTCGAGCAAATTGACTACAACGACAATCCCAATATGCAATTCAAAAGTTAATTAGATCAAATTTTTGAATCGCTTTCAAAGCATATTTCGTTGAAGTATCCTTTCGTTCGGACGAATGGGATGGGGCGAAGTGGTGTGTGAGACGCGATAGGGGTGTGTGAGGGACGAATTCATAATCATTGCCTTAAAATGCGAGATTTGTTCCCATAATAGATTCTCCATAAGAACCGCACAGACTGTCTGGCCGCCAATTGAAAAGCCGATTCGCAAAACGTAATTGCGGCGCTTTGACGAATTTTCGCCACGGACCGAAATACATTTGTTTCTGCCAAAGTTTGCGTTTGATTGAGAGTGTTTCCCGTTCGCGTGTTCATACTTTCAACGTTGTTGTCGTCGATTCGGGCACAAAATGGGCGAAACAAAACGGCATGGAATGGGAAATTATTACATCTTATGCTTATGAAAGTCTGAAAGATGATTAATGGGACGACGACGAGGACAATCCTCCACCAAGAATGTATCCATATAAACGGTTACACCCAAAGATGAGGATGCCATTTTGCGCGAAACAAACCAGCAGGATTTTGTGATCGTGAATTTGATGACTTGAAATTTGACTGAGAATTTTCACTTGAGCATTTGAATTTATCTATTTTTATACGTCAATTAAGAATTAATTTCTTGACTGTTGTACTTGAGATAAGAATACAATGAGATTATTGTTGTAGCGCGTGTATGGGATGAGGAAAATGACATTGAGGTGCTGCTGAGCCGGATCCGGCATTGGGAAAACAGCGCTTTGGCGGAGAGAATGAGGGGGAGGGTTGTGGAAGATGCGATGTCCGAAAGTGAATAGGATGCTTTTGAAAGGGCATTGGGCTCAATGTTGCGCGCAATCGATAGCTGCATCCAAAAATAAACCATCAAAATCATAAATTGAATCTTTTGAATGTCGTCAGCGCAATGGCAATAATTGAATGTGTTTTCCAATGCGACTGTTCAATTCGATTACAGCCAGCCAGTAATGGATTTTTGCAAGAAAAATATCACACTCTTATCATTTGTTTTTCTATGTGTTTACATGACCCGTGTGAACCTTTTCCGAGCAAACCTTTCATTGGAAACCGTCGCATACACACTCAGACACATACACACACACAGACACATTCGTCAATCGAAGCAAACACAAACACACGCATGCCACATTGAACACCACGCTAATTGAATCCGAATAACAAAGACGACCAACTGCAGAGGGGTCATTCGAATCTCTGTTGCCCTCGAATGATCGATTAATTTGCCAAGTTCACATCCTTTGGTTGGGACGGCTGAGCCGCTTCTCGCTCTCTCCGATTCGATTAATTTTCATGCAACTGCGATTTGCCTTGCATTCGTTTCACATGAATTGTGAATTTCGAACTAAATCAGTGGCATTGTGTGTGAGCACAGTTTATTGACCGGCATACAAAACTCAT
Source organism: Lestremia cinerea (assembly GCA_027564135.1). NCBI lineage: Eukaryota > Metazoa > Arthropoda > Insecta > Diptera > Cecidomyiidae > Lestremia > Lestremia cinerea. The sequence continues at coordinate 6,733 of JANSTV010130371.1, forward strand.
TGAACTGGCAGAGCCTGCACACAAATGATGATATCCTCGTATCAAATGACCAACACCCAAGAAGTCTTTCATTGTTTCGGCAAGAGCACAAAGCGTCTGTCAGATCTGACAGGATTGTTCTTTCATCTCGCGATTCTATGCATTGATCGTAGATTTACCTGATTTGCACGGATCCATGTCAATGTCATCGGATACTTTATACGAGAACTTGGCATAGAGGAGATCGTCAATGGTGTATTTGCTGTGTCGATAATCCGATTTCGGCTGCATTTTAAGCAACGTTTCGTTTGCAACCATCCCCTCGATTGGATTCAAATGAATCATAAACAGCAGTAACGAACATAACGGCAAGTGTTTCGCTTTTCGAGACATCATTTCAGTTGACACGTTTTCCACACGAGAATCTCACATAAAACCGATCCCCAAGCGGACCAAAAGATGCGTCTTTCTAATTCTGACTTCCGTCGATCACTTGAATCTTGTCAATATTGCCCTGGTTCGTTGACAATGCTGAATTTCTCATGTTCACTTAACATTCGTTGCGTAGATATTCGAAATGCAAGCAAGGAATCTCACAAATCTCCGAGTTTCAACCAAAATAACGAAGAGTTGAACACTTTGCCACCATTCCACTTTCCACGAAACAAACTCTTCAATTCGCAATCAGACACACAGTTGATATGTTTGACCAATTTATTCGAAAGAAATAACGAGAAAACCCGAATGATTTATCCCAATCACGCACAGAAAATCCAACCACTCAACACGGACTGCGTTCATCAACTGATTTTTGTGTTGAATCGGATTTTTGGTTTACGGAGCAGTCTCTTATTGAAATATTTCCAGCAACAACAACAACAACAGTAGACAGTGTTTAGAGGCAGCAACAGCAGCAGCAGCAGCAACAGCACCAATAGAGCACACATTCAAGCACTGCACATAGCGCCCGTAGAGCACTTTGTATACACGATGTTATTGAATACGGTTTTCATTCTCCTTTGCCGCTTCCGATTACGATTTTGAATGAAATTTTCGCCGAAAACTGTGCCAAGTGGATGTCGGTTGGTTGAATTGAAAATTCCGTTATTGAATCCCCATTCTCAACTCTCTCCATCCTCCATCGTTGGTACCACTTTCATTTCAATTATCCTCTCGGACTCTGACATTCGATTGATTCTTGTTCGTCGCATGAGGATCGACGCCGGTGCGAGAGCTCGCATTGAAATTGAAACACTAATTTAAATGCCAATTGAAATACAATTTCATTTCAAACGTGTTTTGATTTTCCTCCTTGATTCTGTTTTGTTTCATTTCTCGTTGTTTTATTTGCTTTACTTCCTTCAGATTTCAACAGCTCTTCGGTATTGTTAATTTCATTCGACAATTGCTATTGCTGTTGCTGCTGTCATACATATCAGATATATGTATTCAAATGCAAGGCTGGCTGGTTTGCGGACTCGGTGAATGGAACGACGGGATGGAAGAATGGATGGATGGATGGATGTCTGGTGTGTTTGATAGTCGCAGACATGTATTGTGCACTCGCATTCCTGTGAGAGTTTCATGCTTGATTTATTTATGTGTTTCAATTGAGCTCCTGCACAAAACAATGACAAGGCCGTGAATGGAGGGTGGAGGTGGAGATGTGCACAGAGATAAATGCATTTATGCGCTCATATCCACCGGTAGTTTCAGTTAACGATGGACAGGTGAATTGTGTATGCGAGAGCTCATCGCAAATATTGCCATTCACAAACTATGCGAATGAGTGTTGGATTTATTTGCCATTTGATGTACTGCACGAGAAATGCCAGACCTAGTTCTCAAATGAATTGTCGAAATAATCCACTTCAATGCCCAGGCGAGAAGGTTGCTGTTATTTGGTGTTGTGTCAACGAAACGATTTTATTGCATCCATTTGAACGATTTATCGATTCGATTTCAGTTTAATTGTGCCGATTGTGGGTTTGATGCGTTTTGAGCGGAGATACCCGATAAGCCAGAGGCTAATTGATGAACCTTAGCGCCATCTGTTGAATTGAGGCTGATTGATCGTTCGGCCGGAGCGTTGATCTGATTTGATTTACGATGTTCTTCGAAGCCAATAATCAGCGATTACCCTCAGCGCTATCTGTTGAATTAACCGGCAAATGCTCGTTCTTCAATTTCAAAATTTGCTTCGTCAGTTCATTGAAAAGCTGCGCATGTTTACCCTGCGAGTATAGCGGCTGTTCTCATCTCGGAAGCAAGAGTCGGCCTGAAAACCGAACTGGGTGTAGCAAGCGGATTCAGTAAGAATCAAGCCCGCGGCTTTGAATTCTGAGGTAAACGTCGAGACTGGAAGAAGGAGCTTCGACAACATCGCGTTTTTCCCCGAGGAGAGCCAAGGTAAAATCACCCCTGTCTTTTGTAAGCGGATTCCTACCGCTGAGAGTCCAAAGTCTTGTTGGCAACCAAAAATAAAAATCTGCGATAGATCGATTGCTCTCATTCTCAATTGGCCAGCCATTGAAGTTGTGGTACTTGGAGCTAATTGGAAAAAAATTGTTCTGCCGATAAACTACTTATTACTCTGATGACAAATATTCGCTTCGATTTTTCCTTTCGATTCGAGCAATCGTCTCGCATCGCACGCTGTCAATCAACGAAATGAAAATAACGACGATGACATGACATCATCACATTGCTGATAGAGAGCTCTAATCTCGATCAGTGATATTCAATAAAACAACAATAAAACAGTATTGGTCAACCAGTCTAGGAAATTCGAAATTAGTTTAGAATTGATCGCGTATCGCGTAGTGCAATTCACTTTCGACGGAAGCAATGATATCGTTGGTGTTATTGTTCCAAGTGGCGGTGGCAGGTGAGTTTTGCTTCAAAAATTTACTGTATTTGGGGACTGAACTTTGTCATTCGTTGAAGGTGTCCTCGGGTCGGACATTCTGGGGAATGTCGATGAAAAGCGACTTATTCAACCTGAATGGACGGTGGTGCCGACAGCGGATGGACACTTTGAGGTCGTGCACACGGAATCCGCCCTGAACACTTCTCTTGGGACCCAGGATTTTGATTTTGATGTCGTTTTCCGGTTGTTCACCCGATCAAACTGGAACCAATCGGAAACCATTGATCCTCAAGACAAGGGAACGTTGAAAGCATCTCATTTCAATCGGAAAAAGCCAACGCGGCTTTTCATTCACGGATGGAATCCGGATCCATTAGCGCCTATCTTCACCGAAGGTTTGTGAAAAGATGCCGAGGATGTGAATGAAGCAAATTGATTTGTTTTTTTTCCTGGCAGCGTATTTTCAGAAGGGGGGGCACGACGTCAATTTCATCCAAATCGACTGGAGCAATGGGGCTGAAACATTGAATTATGTGTCCGTTCGACGTCGAGTCAACGTGATGGGGCCTTACGTCGCCGAATTCATACGGTTTTTGGTCAATGCTGGTGGAATGAAACTGAAAGACTGCCATGTGATTGGACATTCTTTGGGAGCGCAGTGAGTATAGTCAGAGAAGCTGGAGTTCAGCAAAATAACCAGTGTTGATGATTTCAGCATTGCGGGCATTGGTAAGAGTTCAAAGGACTGTCTGGGCCGCTGCGAGGTGGGTGCAAAGTTTGTTCAAGTCTAAATTCTTGATTCTTGTCTAAAACTCGCACCTAACTCGTATTGAGCCAGTTGATTGCGATAGCTCCTTTTCGATATGAACACGAACTTGAATCGGTTCAGCGAATGAAACCGTCCTCTTACAGCTGGAAAACACTTGGCAATTGGTAAGCTCCGGAAAATCGTTGGACTTGATCCGGCTGGGCCACTCTTCAGCTACAACAAGGTGAACGAGAGATTGTCGGAGAATGATGCCGAGTATGTTGAGGTCATACATACGAGTGCTGGATATCTCGGCTTTGCTGTGCCGATCGGCATGTCGAGCTTCTACCCGAACGGCGGAAGCAATCAGCCCGGTTGCAAGATGGATCTGTCAGGAATATGCTCGCATGGACGGTCGTATCATTTGTTCGCCGAGAGTCTCCACAGTGACATTCATTTCTACAGTCTTCAGTGCGAGTCCTTAGACGATGCTCACAAAGGAACCTGTCGTATCGTCGGTAAATTGGTTAAAATGGGCGGGGAACCTGGCAACTTTGAATCGTAAGCGGAAGCCCATTGTTCAGGGAAGGGTCAGCATTGGATTTCACTTGACTTCTTCATTTCAGCACAAAAGGGATTTTCTTCCTCAAAACAAAGAGCGCGTCTTTGTTTGCTTTGGGCTCAACTATGCTTACGAACAGCATCGTCACGTGACACGAAGCTCTTCGTTGGAGATTCTTTACAAAATTTCGATCAGCTTTGAATGGCATTTTGATTTGAATAAAACGTTTTTTGATATTATTTCTTGTTGTTGATTGGGTAATCCCAGGTGATGAATCAGCATTAAGACTGCTGGAATTACGAGCAGCAATTCGGGTAAAGTCGTAATACCTTCTCTAGTCGTTGTGTTTCCTCCTGCCATTCACGTGTGTAGTGCTATGTATTGTGAGAGCTTTGGTTAAGCGAGGCAACAACATCAACAACTTAAATCGAGTCCCATGACCGACTCGATAAAACAGCAAGATCTGGTTGGCCGAAAAAGGAACAGCACAATCGTAAGCAGCTGCTCGTGCTAATCGATAAGATTCAGGCTACTTGAACGAAGCAAAACGATTTCAAATTAAAAATGCACCTGTTTCAATAAGCTTAAGTTTGTTTTATCGCTCGTCTCGAAAAACGTTCGAGCCGAATTGTGAATGTTTTTCTTCAAAAATATATCATTTAATCTCACAATGAAATATCTGATTCAATCCGAATCGACTCTACACTAACTTATAGGATTGAATTAAATTATTCTCCGCAATATCGTCTGAGGTGGGTGATTCACTTCAGAAATCCGTAACGAAGTGGAACTGATTGATGCCCGACGGCGGTCAGCAGCTTCAATTGGCGATCTCTGCTTTCATAGCACTGGAAATCACTCAGCCTTTCGTTGCTTGGTTAAACTCTAGAAATATATCACTTGGTCGTCCCTTGCTTTGTCGACCCTCTCATCAATGATTCTATATTGATTCAAGCTGAAATCAGCAGTTGGTCCTTTTCCTTCTCCTTCACATTCTGATCGACAATCGTTCGTGAATTAACCGCATTATTCAAATTACTGTTGAACTTCTCCTTGTTCTTCAGTGAGCTAATGCGTCCGGAGAAATAGTCCTCGATTTCTTGAAGCGTTTTTCCCTTCGTCTCCGGCAGACACCAATACAAAAACACAGTTCCTGCAAGAGATTTCCATTCATAAATCAAAGCTCGATTGCTCCTTCCAAAAAGGTCACTCACCTAAAAGCGAAATGCATCCGTAGAGAATGAACGTTCCATGGGTTTGAAGCTGATGCGTCAAAAATGGGAACGTCTTAACGACAATGAAGACGAAGATATGCGCGAAACACGTGGTCATTCCTCCAACGATGCCACGTACCTTCTGAGGATATAACTCGCCGATCATGACCCACGGAACGACAAGGAAGCCCAGCGTGCATGCGACCGTGAAGAGGAATATGCATGCGACGGGAATCCACGTCATCACCGGTTCTATTTTGGGTTCGGCGTGATCCCAACTGTTCTTGAAGTGCATATAGGAGCCGAGACCGATCATCGTGATGCCGCAACCGATGCCCGAAATAAAGGTCAATGGTCGACGACCACATCGCCGTAATGCCACACAGGCTATCACCGTGAACACCAAACGAACTACGCCCAACAAAATAGTGCAAGTGTACTTGTCAAAAGTGGTGCCGGATATCTTGAAAATGTCCACCGCATAGAAGGTGATTGCGTTCACGCCGCTGAATTGGTACATCAGGAAGTACAGCACCAAAATAGTGAATGGTTTGATCGTGGCCGGACTTCGAAGAGCCTGCAGTGTGTCGCTGAATGTTGATTGCCTGCGAATGGAAAGAAACAATTGAGGTGTCTGCCAGGTGACGATGACAAAGCCAACTTACTCATCGCCCTTTGATTGGATTTTTTGCGAGAAATTCTGCAATTGCTGCACCTCCTTGTGGACATCGTAGGTTGATCCACGAAGTTTTGAAAGACTCTTCACAGCTTTCTCCGGCTTGGATTTGGCAACCAAGAAATTTGGCGTTTCCGGCATCAGGAACATAAGGATGAGTGCCAGCACCGGAATGGTTGTGGAAAGGGCAGCCAAAAGTTGCCACGTGACGAACGAGCCCAACGTGTACTGGAAGAGCACGCCGAAACTGATGCTCACCGATGCCAAAGCGCTCAGCATGCCACGCAAGTGGGGTTGCGTCACCTCCGAAGTGTAGACACGTGCTGGTGCTCCAACCATCCCGGAACCCAATCCAGTCAAGAGTCGACCCAAATAAATCATTTCAACTGTCTGGGCAGACGCAATCAATATCCATCCAAGTATCAACGGGATTTCCGTCAACAACAACGCTTTCTTTCGACCGATACGGTCCATCAGATAACCGCTAAAAATACAACCGATCGGCGTACTGGCCGATGATAGCGATGCTGGAAATATTTAATAAAATAAAAATTTGAAAAAATAATGTTGATTAATTTGTTGATGTTTTTCCAAATGACTGCGTTGCGCATATTTAGAAAAATTTGCCGCTGATGATAAGGACTTCAGTAGTTGCTCAGCAGCAGCGGCAAAAACAACGAACTCAGTCACATGTCTGATCGAGACCGAGAACGGGACTCAGGCGGGTCAAATGTTAATCTCTCATTAAATTCCAATCATTTTGCCAATTGTGGAAAAAATGCGCATTAAAATTTGCCGGGCGGACAGGATAAACATTGTTTTGGATTTAGAATACGATTGACGTCAGTTGCCGTGCGATAAGCGGGTGGGAAAAATTCTGGTCTAGGACGAATTCAGATCGGCTTATCGCGAATTGGAAAGAACGTGCTCGGTGTTGCTGAGTCACTTTCAATTTCGCTTTAAGGCAATTTTCTCAGAGGTCAGCGACCGCCTGGTTGAAATTTTCATTGCCATCACGAAAGAACAAGCTTTTTCAAGCTGTTGATTCAGTTTCCTCCTCTCTCTCGCTCTTCGCACAAAATTTCATTGTCAACCGAATAAACTCCACCAAAACAAACATCAAATCGATCAATTACGGGCGCAACATAAGCCGATAATCGATATTGATCCAATTCCTTTTCAAATTGAAGAAAATCGAATTGCCTCCACCCCTTCTCCCCCGCCCCAAAAAGTAAACACCAAACGCGATTGACGGGCAGCTCGAAAATAAATAACAAATTGAAATGACATCTGTGGCCGTCAATGCGACAAAGAAACACAGGTCGCGAGAGAATAATCGACATCGAAAAACAAACATGGGCTCCGCGCCAATTTCGAAATAATTGCTCACGACGAACATTCGATGAATCTCGTGCCGTTCAACGGTCAATGTTCAATCAAGTGCTGAACTTGCAGGTGGAACTGCGAGCGTTATCAATATTTTGCATCGTTGATTAAATTCGAAGCCGATTGATATGTGAGAGTGAAAGAGGTGCTTCACTCCTTCGTTCAAAGATGGACAAGGCCCCAAGGTCACGTCATCAACTCAAAATAGCAATAACAAGACCATCCAAAACCCCCTCAATTGAACGCACAGCTCTTATCGCCATAAATGATATTTACAGAAAACCTCTCCTTGTTGCGCGCGCGCTTGAGTTCGGTCATAATCGTCAACTCGTGATTTGTGATAGCTTCGGACAACAACAATACTGTTCAGTCGATAAGCCAATTCCGTCAATTTCATGACAAATCTCGAAATCGAGTCGCGCTCTCGTTTTGCACTCCGTCGCCGGGGACGTAAAATCACTCATTTCTTCTGCTGACCAGCGATATGTTCTCCGTCGAAGCCCGAAAATGATCGTCGCTAATTGTGACTGGTGCTCCGCAGTCTCGGCCCCAATGTTGACGCGGAAGCTGTAAACGATTTGGCACGTTTGCCAGCTTGAAACGCAGATCACACCATTCATTCGGCGGAATGCTTTTGTTTTGTCAAATCCGCCGCAAAATTGAGCAAAATACGAAACAATAGGACGACGACGACGAAGATGGGAATGTGTGATTTTAACGTAGTGCATTTTGGGGGTGGTTCGTGAAACTGCGTTTGCCAATTGACGATGCGATCGAATCGTACTCGAGCGTAGTTTTTATCGGCCATCAATCGAATGCGCTCAATTTTTGGCCGGAATTCAACAAGCGGCATGCACTTTGTACGGCCACCATGCCATGCTTGACACAAACCAAACGCACCGAAATGTTTACGTTATGCAATCGCTCATTCGATCTCGACGTTTACACACACACACGATGCGGAGGCCACATGTTCGTCAGAGTTCAGTTTCAAAAAACGTGCATTGAGTAAATTTAGCGCGCGCTTAAGTCTCGTGCCCACGTTTCGATCACATGTTCGTTGAGCCAACATCGAAATAGAATCGAACCATTTCGCATTTCGAATTTGGAGACTCACCGATCCAAGACGCTTGATTTTCATCGACTTGAATGAATGATGTGGCAGCTTCCAATTGTGGCACAGCCACTGCACTGAAGCCGAAAACTAGACCGGTGTTGATTGTTCCCAAGTTGGCGATGAAGGCTGCAATGACTTGCCTCAGTGGCTTGCCACGGCTCTCTTTCTCGCTGGGACGCTGCATTTCAACGCATTGCACCGTTTTTACCACATCCGGTGCTTTGACCTCACCATTTGCAAGCAGCGCTTTTTCCTCGATCACCGTTCTGGAAATGCAACACTCGTCAAATCGACATTCGATTGTGAAATGAGTCCCTTTGACGTCACTCCGATTCTGGTCAAATCAATCGATATTTTCGTCTTCATTTCGATTGGTTTTGACCTTTTGACGCTTGACGGGATTCTCGTGGAATGCATTCGCTTACCCGTTCATGTCGCGGTAGAGTATTTTTTTTCTTCTTTCTTCTTTTTTATTAGAAAGAAGCAACAAATTCTTAGTATCTTCCTTCTCTTTCACGGAACTGAAGAATTTAACCCGAATAACTTGTCAAGTGAAATTCGGAGCGAAGTAAAGTGAAGAAATAATGACAAATCGGTAAAAAAAAATATAAAAAATAAATTAACTTTTTCAATTTCTCAAAACAAAAGGCGATGCCGCGAAGAAAATAATAACATTGTCTGATTCGGCGATTGAGTTACATGCCGTGTAGTCTGTGTTCGCAGTGCTATTGCTCCAACTGTTCACCCTTCACGACGATTAACACTCGATTGACGCGGATCTCGTCGATTTCATCAGAACAAACCGACTTGTCGTTTTCTTTGCGACACAAAAAAACAAAACACACACCAATCGGCAAAACAGATGTTGTCGATGCCGTTCGCGAGCGACACATTGACAAATGATTCGCCGATGAAAAACTACGAATGCGTCATCACTTTCATCGGCGGCGGAGAACGAATCGGCTGCGATTTGGTCTATATCGAGTGATACTGTTGCAGTGCGAATCACTTGAATGATGCTCAATCCACTGCATTGGTCGTCGATGCGATTCACAATGTTTCCGTATATTCGTGATCGGTCGCTTATTCTAATCGTCATTTCACACAACTCGGCTATCCGATACCGCCACAAACATACGCAGCGGCAATTGCTTATCGCTTGCGATTGCTCGTTGTTGTTTCGATGGTTTGGCGGTTTTAATTGTCGACGATGTATTGTTTTGCTTGTAACCGGTCAAGTGATTCAACTACCGGTGGGTCTGGAGTGTTCAAGGCTGGTCGCGGCCATTGTGTCATTTTCAAATTGACTTGTTGGCTTTCTCCCAACGAATGATCCCTTTTTGAGAGCAGTACATTATTCAGGCGACTCGATTGAGTAGAATCGAAACGGCGTAGTTCGATTGAAGATCTCATCTGTTTTCCATTCGCTGGGCGGAATTCCGTCAAATACATTGCGATTGCCTAAAAACGAGGGATCCTCTGTTGGCTACACGACACTTGGCTTTTGAAAGCTTCAAGGTCAATGCTTTTGTCGATGCTCGTTTCGGAGAAGTCAAACACCATAAAATTCGACATCCAACGAGCAATGAGAGCGCCATAAAACTATATGGCGAACCGACCTCGAGTAGCTATGGCCGACGACAACTGAAGATTGATCATTCGGTTTGAGGGTATAGGCGTTCAGCCACCACAATCTCCGCAGCAGCAACTCAGACGGAATGAGTCGTGGGCCACCAGATGTTTCCACAATCTGGACCGGCAAACATTCTCAGAGATCATTGTGCCATTCGTTGGCATCGACTGTTTACGTGAAAAATTGGCCATTTTGATAATCAGCCGCATCGGCATTGTGCTTCATGTTTATCATGTTAATTAAACAACAACAAGCCATCTCATCCGTAAACACAATTCGTCTGATTAAACATTAATATTTATCAAATGCAATCGACAAATGAGCCATTGAGTGTGATGAGCGCCCCGCACGAGCTTCTTTTGCCAGCGATGCGGTCCGAAAGCAAACACAAAACGAGAACGTTCGACGACAATTTAATGATTTGAAATAAAATGGCTATTAAAACGGTCGATCATTTGGATATCGGTGTCGATTTCAATTGCAGCTTGCGCAAGCATCATTTTCATGATCGCTAATTGACGCATGGGAACGCCAAATGGATGAATGTCAGTTGATTTCAATTGATTTGCCCGCTTTGTAGTTCCTTTTCGTCAATTGGAACGATTGGACCGCGTGGCAGATAAATTTAATTGTATTTCGGAGTTTGAATGTGAAGATGAGATTTGACAGATCGGAATTGGAGTAGGCCGTTGGCGAGAATTATGAAAATCGTAGCTTCAATTCTTCTTCTTCTTTTTTTTCTTCTTCTTCTTCTCCTTCTACTTGAGCCAAACCTAAGTCTGCTGGCAACCGCAAGAGGCCGAAGATCTCTCGACGAAATCCTTTCAAATACCAACTTGGGATGCAGGCAAATATTCAACCAAATCAACATCAGATTACCGTTTGTTTGTTGTTCTTCGAATTGTTTGCAAACTTTGCAATTTATGTTTTTCTCGCGCAGGCAGTGACATCTTGAAGACGATGTCTTTCAGTGGAGCAATCAGTGAAGTGGAGACGGCATATTTTTTCCTAACAAACTTATTCTTTGCGAGGCTCGCTCTACACGCAAACTTTGTTCAACAAGGTTCCCCAAAGGAGCAAAGTTTCCCAGAGGAGAAACTTCCCCAAAGGAATTTTCCTTGGGGAACTTTCTTCCTCTGAGGGAGTTTGTTTCGCAAAGTAGCATCAACTGCAGGGAAATCAACCCTTGTGTGCATCAGCGGCATTAAGAGTCAGCTGTCGGAGTCCAATGTAAGATTCATATGCGCGAAGTGTACATTAATAGAATTACCGACTTTTAAAATTGATGCCGACGCAAAACAAGCCACGCGTGACGCGTGTGGATAGCGCAAAAGTTCAAAGTGCTTCGAATTCCATGTCACATCACAAAAACCCCCTTTCAGGCTTGTTAGCTTCAAGTAAACCGATAATTCGAATTCACTGTTAACTGTCAAATCGATTCGACACATAAGTTCGAGTGTTATTGGGAACGTCCATCGACCAACACAATGAATTATTCATGTAGCGATCGACCACGCGTTCAATCATCGCTGGCACATCAACGTATGGATGAATATGCAATGCCTTTGCATTAATCGCTACTTTGTTTTGTCAAGAGTTCACGAACTCAAAATTAGTTGGCGATCAGCTTAGCTGTTTGCGGAAAGTGTTTTAGAGACCCAATCAATCGGTGGGAAGTCACTTGTGAAATAGATGACGGAAACATCTCCACCCTTCTTCAAGGGAGCAACCCAAGGCCACAGACATGGTGGGTCTGACGCCAAGTTGACTTCATTTCCAAAAAAATGTGAATGGAATGGCTACCGGGGCACAATCTCATTTGCGTGAATTACCATCGTCCCCTCAAACTCGCTTCAACAAATAGCCACCTTGAAGAGGCACGATCAAAACAACTTCAGATCGACAGCGATTCACAGCAACCAGTCATGGAAATTCTAAGCGAGGAATATGTCGTCACGTCGAACATCCCGAAGGAGTCTCCAATCAGTGACTTCTTTGGAGGGAAATGTGTGCTTTTGACGGGCGTGACGGGGTTCTTGGGGCATTTGTATCTCGAGAAATTGCTCAGGTGAGTACAAACTGGCAGACTTGATGTCGCAAATATGACAAACATCCAATCCATTTGCAGATGTGGCGTTCGAAAAGTGTTTGTTGTGATGAGAGCCAAAAGAGACAGTGCACCAATCGATCGCTTGCGGAAAATGTGCTCTGGGCCGATGTTCACGCTGCTTCAGAAAATTGATGCGAATTTCCTGGATCGAATCGTCATCGTAACTGGAAATCTTGACCAACACAATTTGGGCATCTCCGAACCCGAACTCATCACATTGAAGACCGAGGTCGATGTGGTGATTCATGCAGCAGCCGACGTCCGCTTCAATCAGCCCATTCGCGATTTGGTCTTGTGCAATTTGTTCGGTACGCGGGAGCTGCTCTCCCTCGCCACGCAAATGCCTGGACTTTTGGTTTTCATGTACATTTCGACGGCCTTCTCGCAAACCACACACAATCGCAAGGCAATCACGGAGAAGTTCTATCCACCGCCGATGGACGCTGATTGCTTGATCGATTTGGTGCTTTCGTGCAAATCGGATAAGGAAATCGAACAACTTAATGCGATCACCGCCAGATTGATTGCACCGTGGCCAAACAACTACACTTTCACAAAAGCATTGAGTGAATCAATGGTTCAGCGGTTTGGATCACTAATTCCGATTGCCGTCATTCGACCGACGATCGGTGAGGAAGATGCGATCTACAGAATCAGTATTTAAATTGACTATTTCCATTGCTTTCAGTCATCTCGACGTACTGCGACCCGATTCCCGCTTGGTCCAACAGCTACGGTGGGATGAATGGGGTGGCAGCTGGCATTGGCTCGGGTCTGTTGCGAAACCTCTTCTGGAAAAACGTGGAATTGAATATTGTCTGCGCGGACTTCGTGACGAATGCAACGCTGGCGGTAGCCTGGCACACAGCAGCCGAATACAATCGAACGATTTTCGAACCGAAGGTGTACCACATCAATCGGACCAGCGACAAGACGCTCTACTTTGATGAGACAATCAAATGCATCATGGATTGGGCGCACACCAGAGTGCCGATGATGAGTTCGGTTTGGTATCCAACGTGTCAAAAGACCTACTTCACTTTGCATGATCGCCTGTTGACCATCTTCTATCAAGTGCTGCCTTCAGCTGCCATGGATTTTTGTTTGCCACAAAAGAAAATCGAGCTGGTTCCAATGCACCGCAGAATCGTCGCCATGAGCGATGTCATTCGCTTCTTCATTCATGATCGCTTCGACTTTGATGATGCCAACATGGCTGGAGTCTTGAAGAGGTGAGAAAGGAAGTGGCGGTGGTCCTGAGTGGTCTCTCACTCAAAATCTTCCTTTTGCAGGATGACGGAATATGATCGGAAGTTCTTCATTTGCGATTCGAGTTGTGTCAATTGGAAGGATTACTATTTGTTATTTGCGATGGGCACTCGCGTTTATTTGCTGCGCGATCCTGTCACAACTTTCCAAAAGTCTTTCACTCGCGATCGCTACCTCAAATACTTACATTATCTTGTGAAGTACTCGATGATTGCCGTTTTGATCGTTGTATTGTTTGTGATATTCAAGAGGGTGATGAATTCGAGTTGAGTTTAGTGAACGGCGATTGCGAGTGCTTTCGTTGATAGTGGTGTTGAAATCGAAAATAGTTAAACTGTTTGGTTGCTTTCGAAGATCAATTTTACGATTGAAAAGGATTCATTCGAACTGACCAAAATCGGGAGAGTCTTCTGCTGATTGAAGTGGGCATAATTTTAGATTAAAAATGCTGAGCAAATGCGATTTTTACCTCATTCGTTGTTTTATTCGAATTCCTCGAAATGAATTGATGCATGAGGAATCCTTATCAAGGATGAATGTGAATCATTGTGGAATGAAATCGTTGATTTCCGTCGCCTACCGATTCGTCGGCCCACTGCAACTCTGGCAAGGATCACATTATTGACGCTTGAACTCAACAATCAAATGTCAACGGAAAATTCATTTCAGCAATGACTCATTTCGATAAGCAATTTCAGAATAGCATCGTCTTGACTTGGAGCTTGGAGCTCTCAATGTTCGGATAGAAGAAAGCTGGGTCAATGGCGGCCAATTGATCATAAGTGAGTTCACCCTCGTGAATCATTCGGGTGAGATCAGCGCACCGTCCCGCAACCGTCGATAAGAAATATATGCAAGAGATCTTCAGACCAAACAGCTGGGCGATGTGTTTTCTGGAAAAGATGGAGGTCGCGAGCAATGTCGATAGTCACAAAGACGAGAGCGACTCTTACGAACCTGGCTCGCAAAATATTTTCGGCTATGCGTCGACCTCGGTAGTGCGGCGCCACTGACAATCCAATCTCGGTGTTGTTCTCATTGACACCATACTTCTCGAAAACGTTCAAGTTGAGGTGCTCGCGAAGCACGTTGAGCATTTTGAAAGTCATAGCTGCGACTCTGCAGCACAAAAAGTGAGGTTAAGAGCAAGGAAAATTTTGCGACCGAGAGGGAACTTACGAGCTTTAAAATCTCCTGCGTGAAAGGATCGTCAGCGGTGAGTACATAGCTTATGTCCAAGCCAACAATTTCGTCAGAGCCATTTCGAAAGCATGCAAAAGTCATGCGTTGCTTCAGCACTGCTCGCCAAGCACGATGATAGTCGCGGACGTAGTCGGGATCGGTGCGAACGAGATTCTTCGTCTTTCCAATCGTATGATCAGCAAGAAAATACTTGGTCATATGCTTGATGGCATCCTCGAACCGATCTTCTGGTAGGTCCTGAATGCGATGCTCGACCAAGGCGTCGCTGTCCACATCTCTGGCTGCGAAACGCAACCAAACAGTGGGAAATGCCACATTCGACGGTCGCGACCACTTCAACTGCCGCGACATTTCACTGTCAAATCGGCTCGACTTCACGGAAACTCAAATTATACTGATCGTTCGTTGAGTGTATCGCATTTGGTTGAGCAGATAATTTACCGAAAATTGAGCTATTTCATTCGGCATTGATAAGCCGTCGGAAGATTGCCTTCCCGCTGTCGTGATACGATTCTTCACCGAACGATCGGAATGAAAATTCAACAACTACATCGACGCCACTTGTTGCAACTTGTTGTGTGTATGAATGACTTGTAGCTCGCTTTGTTTGAGCTTCCGATTCGCATTGGAGCTTTCAGTTCCCCTCAGAAATGTGTCTCTGTCTAATCGTTCGGATGAAAGAAAAGAATCTGGTTTAAACGGACAAGTTGGACAAGTGGTCCTGTCCAATTGAAAGCTTCACCATTAGCTTTCAAGTCGATCGTCTTGTTCAATCTTGACTGAAATCAATTAACAAGCAATTTGACCTCCTTGCAACAGTCTCTTGCTTACATTTTGCATTCCTTCAAAACAAAAATTGCAAAAACAACGGTATTTTGATCAAAACAAAATTGATAGACGGTTGCGGAATAATCGTTCAATGCCAGGAAACACATCGATTTATTTTTGTGCAGAATTTTATTTGCATTCGAGTCTGGACGAGAGCAAAATATTTAGACAGTTGGTTGCAGGTCGAATCGTTCTCCGTGCTCATCATTGTTGTTTTCGTGAAGCGAGAGTCGGTCGTGCATAAAGACCCCAAGCGAATGCTCAGTCACCAGCAGTCCATTTCGAGTGGCATCCAGTCTAGAATTTCATGATTGGAGTCTGATGAATTAACGACAGACCCAATCATGAAATTCTTGGTCGATTTGCTGCTGTTCATCTGAGGGCAATAATCTGCTTAATATTCGTGAATATTCGAAGAGTATCAGCGAATTGAGTTTTATCAATTTCTTCCTCGAGCCGGAAAAAATTAAACTTGAAATTCATGGGAAAAGCACCACAATTGATAACACTTGATATTATTCAATTCCCGTTTCAAATGACGTCATCAACTTTGATAGTGTGGGTGAGATTTTCTTTTAATTTTGCGAAAGACAGCCAAGCGAATGCTGGGTCTCCAGCAGTTCATTCAAAGCGGCATCCAGTCTGGAATTTCATGATTGGAGTTTGATAATTAAACGACAAATGCAATCATGAGATTCTTGGTCAATTTACTGCTGTTCATCAGAAGTTAAATCAAGTCATTTGTTGGCTTCGTCATTAGGTGGACCAACGCACGATTTCAATTTATTCCAGCAACAACAAAACAAGTGATGAACCCCTCGTAGCTCTTTCATACATTCCCAACAACCGCAATTGTGAAATTCAAACGAACACATTCGCTGCAACTTCACTCCTCCAAAAGACACAAAGCCATTCCAGCATTGCCAACAGTTGAATGTGAAACAAGAAATACCGACACCTCATGACATATCGTGTCATGATAAAATCAATGTGCTCTGTCGATTTCAGCAGTCGAGCTTAGGTGCTAAATCAAAACAGTCGCATTGTCATTTGTTATAAATAACTTCAACTAAGTGCACGTGGTGTTGTTGTATCTGAGACCGCATTGCTTCATTGCTTTCATTCCGGCAAAAATTTTCCATTCAAAATTTCGTGTTTTCTCCACGGAAATACTGGTTTTCTTCTTTTTTTTTCCAATTCATCTCAATTCAATTGAATTAAACTGAATTAGTTTTTCACATTCCGGCGATTTGGAATTGGTTTTTCTTCTGTTTGCTTCTGTTCAAGAAAAATGGCAACGAACAACACAAATAACCACGAAGGAGGATTGGAAGATGGACTTTCGGCTGCCGAATTGTTTTCAAACAAAGACGGTTTGACTTACAAGTAAGTGTGAATTGCGAGTAGATATTCTGTTGGGCGATTTTCGCCAATCAATGAAAGACGCGAGGTACACCAGCACAGTGATAATTTGGCTGTTCCACGTACATATTTCACCGACAAGTCATTCTTCAGTCAATCGTTATGGCTGCATTCAAGGCCATTACCAACCGGCATTGTTTGGGTTTGGCGAGACACAATGCATTATTCGGTTCATTCGAGTTTGCCATTTCGGCGAATTGATTAGCTTATCCAGAAATAAACGAGAAAAAAGCATTTTTTTTTTAACGAAAATTCCATCATCATCTTCATTCGTTTTGATGGTGCCAACCTCCGAGCGATGACTCACTTTTGACAAAATTGCCAGATTGACAAATCTGTGGACATTTTGGACGCTTCTTGTGCTCAAGTAATCTCAAGTGAACGAAACCGAACCAAATTCTGCTTTTGCAAACTCATGAGCGGCAGAGTATTGTTATCTGTGTTATTCGATCAGAAAGAATTCCAAAGATAAATTATTCAAATATTGGCCTTTTTTGTTTGCCAAATGTGTTGATCAGAAATACTCTGCTGGCGAACCGATTCCCAACTGAAGCATCACTTGCTGAATTCCTATCTTAATTCCAGTGATTTCATCATCCTGCCCGGCTACATAGACTTCCAATCGAAAGATGTTGACCTGAGCTCACCATTGACAAAGCAGTTGACTCTTCGTGCACCGTTGGTGTCATCGCCCATGGACACGGTCACAGAGTCTGATATGGCTATCGCGATGGCAGTAAGTATTGAGAGTTTATGGAAAAGGTGAAATCATTTCTAAAAATCACATTTCTCCCTTTTGCTTATCACAGCTGTGTGGAGGCATCGGTATCATCCATCACAATTGCACTGCCGAATACCAGGCCAACGAAGTGACCAAAGTGAAAAAGTACAAGCACGGTTTCATTCGTGATCCCTTTGTAATGGTGAGTTTCACGACAGACTCATCCATCCGAAACCAAATTCAATGCTTTCCCTTCCAATCGATTCGCAGGGACCAAATAACACCGTTAATGATGTTCTGGACTCGAAAAAAAGAAATGGTTTCACTGGAATTCCAATAACGGAAAATGGCAAATTGGGCGGACGCCTTTTGGGGATTGTGACGTCGCGTGACATTGATTTCCGTGAGCATGCTGGTCAATTGAAGTTATCCGAAGTGATGACACCAATGAAAGACATGGTCACCGGCCGAAGTGGAGTGACATTACAGGAAGCCAACGGAATTTTGGAAAGTAGCAAGAAAGGCAAATTGCCCATTGTGAATGAGGCTGGAGAACTGGTGGCTCTGATTGCTCGTACGGATTTGAAGAAGGCACGCAGCTATCCGAATGCCTCAAAGGATAGCAACAAGCAATTGCTAGTTGGTGCAGCTATCGGTACACGAGTCGAAGATCGTGAACGTTTGCGGCTGCTCGTTCAGTCTGGTGTTGATGTCGTCGTATTGGACTCATCCCAGGGAAACTCTTCGTTTCAACTGGAAATGGTGAAATACGTTAAAGAAACATATCCCACCTTGCAATTGATTGGTGGCAACGTGGTGACACGTAAACAGGCGAGAAATTTAATCGATGCCGGTGTTGATGGATTGCGAGTCGGCATGGGATCTGGATCGATTTGTATTACACAAGAGGTGATGGCCTGTGGTTGCCCCCAAGCCACTGCTGTGTACCAAGTGAGCCACTACGCTCGTCAATTTGGAGTACCGGTGATAGCCGACGGTGGAATCCAGTCGATTGGTCAAATTGCCAAAGCACTTTCATTGGGCGCATCTACAGTCATGATGGGATCACTGTTGGCCGGAACTTCAGAAGCGCCTGGCGAGTACTTCTTTTCAGAAGGTGTCCGTCTCAAGAAATACCGCGGCATGGGCAGCTTGGAGGCCATGGAACGGAAGGATGCCAAAGGTGCAGCTATGAGCCGATACTTCCACTCTGAAATGGACAAGCTTCATGTCGCTCAAGGTGTCAGTGGCAGCATCGCAGATAAGGGCTCTGTTTTGCGATTCTTGCCATATATCAAGTGCGGATTGCAACACAGTTGCCAAGACATTGGCACTCGATCAGTGACTGACCTGAGGTAAACTTAACTTAAAATAGCTTTAGATCATGAACCGTTTTGATGCGTCTTGCATTGAGTGACTCATCGGTGCTATCGAATTAACACCGGAATGACGACAATGCGATTAGCTTTGAGGTGACTCATGCGATGGATTTGGGCGTTCTTATCGACCTTTGGGCTCGTTCTTAATCTCTATTTCTTTCTCTTCCTTTTCCAAATCCATAGGAAGATGATCTACAGCGGCGAATTGAGGTTCATGAAACGCACCCACTCTTCTCAACTTGAAGGCAATGTTCATAGTTTATTCTCTTTCGAGAAGCGACTCTACTGATTCTCCCGTTTCGAAATCGATTTGAACGGGGAGTGTTAGCGCCAACAATTCAATTTAGAATCCAAATTTTGGATTCACCACAATTCTTTGGAATGTGATGACGATGGCATTCAAACACTCAAACAAATACATATTTTTTCAAACGTAGATTCTAAAACTTTTGATAGAACTCGAAATCTTTCAATCGAGTTGTTTCCGTTGATGTTTGAGAAAATATACAAGAAAAAAGAAATATATACAAAATCAACTGTAATTGAATGTGCATTTTGAAATGAAATAAATTCATTCCGGAAAACCATCTAAAATTGATTTAGTTTATCTCGAAAATTGTGTGAGCTCTGGCGAATTGAAGGTACGCTTTTGAAAGAACTGAGACAAAGAGGAATGATTCTCGGTAGACTTGATGGGCTGGAATCCACCGGCAACAACCAAATTGGAATGAATAAAGAAAAATTAATTTTCATTATAACCAAAATAATCAATTTTATTGACAATAAATCTTAACTAAAAAAATGAACAATGAGCCCATCAGCGTGAAGAGAGACGAACTACAAACTGTAATGAAAATGCGAAAGAGTGTAATTTGTTTCAGCATTTTGCCGCTTAATAACAAGAGGAGATGCCATTGATCACTCGACAAATGTCTTTGTAACGCTGCTTACCGCCCCCCTCACTGCCGTGCCCATTGATGCGGTTATCGTAGCGTCGATCCTCGTGTCGCCAACCATTCGAAGGCTCATGGTAATTCTGCTCGGGTGGTGAGAAAATGCGTTCCAGGAATGTTGGCTGGGCCGTCGAGAATGCGGTCATCGACAGCAAGCACCCCAAAATGACGGACACCACCAGAATATGGTTGCCTTTCATGGCTCCTCAGCACTTGATTAAGCTTCCTCAGAAATCGTCAGAATATCACTTCAACTGATCACTACGAACGTAACGTAACGAATGATTTGCCATTTTGCTTCCCCGTCGGAATCACTTATCAGTTTCAATGAGTTGATGTGATTTCCTTCATATTTTCGTTGTCAATCAGCGAAATGACCTCGTTCCACATTTTCCAACTGTTTTTGAACTTGACCTTATGCCAATCAGTGACTCGGTTAAAATAAATTCATTGGCGCAGTTTGGTTGTTTGAGACGTCAATGGCCGGTGTGACATCAGGGTGCCTCATCAGCACTTTACAGAAATGGGAAATGAAAGCAGTTTCAACGAGAATTTTACAGGGCAAAATCCCACTCAATTTATTGTTGAAATCAGAATCAAAATCTAACAACAAGTTCGTCAAGGGATTTCCGCATTAAATCCGGTACCTGGCAATTCTCCGCTGGATAACCGACTGGAAGCAAAAACAACAGCTTCTCATTCTCGGGACGATCCAGAATTGTCCTAAGCGCTGGTCCACAGTTCAAGGGAGTTGTCACCAGCGAACACAGACCGGCACTCTGGAAGGCGCTCAAAAGAATCCCAACGGCAATGGAGACGGACAGCTCGTTGTAATAATGCTGTTGTTTGCCACCATCCGATCGACGACCTGCTCGATAAACACTCATTATTCCTGGATTAATTCCAAGCAATCCACAACCTACCCCAGACTTGCTTGAAAATCAACACCAAATGCGGAGCATCGGTAAGATATTCCTTGACGTGGTCCGTTTTCAACGGCTTCAAATCAGTGATCCACTGACGTGACATGCGCTTTGCGTAGTTCGTGTACTCTTCAGCCTCAACGACGTCACGCACAGTTTGCTTCATTTCGGCCGAAGAGACGACGCAAAACGTCCACGGTTGGGTGTGAGCACCGGACGGAGATGTGCCTGAAATTGCAGCGTCAGAAAGGCACGCAACGATAAATGTGACGGCGACTTACCGGCACACTGAATGCATCTCTCCACCAAGCCAATGTCGACCTCGCGACGACTGTATTTGCGAACGCTGCGCCGATTGTTGACCATTTCAAAGAACTGGTCAACGCCTCCGCTCAAGCGCACAGTCGCACCGACGTACGGTATGTCATTGCGTTCGGGCAGGAATGGTTGCAGGTCATCGCCTTCGTTTGCTTCATTTTCGTCGAACTTTCCAGAGGTTTCAATGTGCCTCAAAGGTTTTTGCTGGGATTGAGTCGACTTCTTGCGGGAGACGAGGTAGAGAAGCGGAAACACCAACAGCACAAAAAACGCAAAATAATCAAATCGCAACTGGAGAAACATCGCTGGCTATGAATTTTGATTTTACAACACAAATGTTATCAGCTTTGCGGCGACGTGACTTGTGACACGAACGACTCTACAGCCGTTGTCTACTGGTCGCTGATTACGATTGTTGGTTCCGACTTTTGAGTGCAGGTGACGGAATTTTGAAGCGATCTTTTGTGCTTTTTAGCGATTCGAGATATTGGACTCATGAATTCCCTCCAAATTTCTTTCTTTCTTCCTCTCCCTCCCTCATTGTCTCTATGAATCCTCAGATGATTTTCAAAAATCCTCAAAACCCCCATAACCGATTTCAACAGTTCAAATCGAAGCTCAAAAAACCGAAAACGACTTCCACTCACCGCTTGAGCAAAATAAAATTCATTCCATCGCATTCGCTCCACCACAAACAGCGATGAGTATTTTCGCATTTATTCGCAACAAATGTTGCCTCTATCGTCACCCACACGCCGCCAACAGCTTAATCAGATAGGATACACGAAGTCAAATAACCAAATGCGATAAAAAAAAAACCGAGCTCCAACGAATCATCCACAAACAAGCAACGGCACGCAGATGTTTGAATGGTCATCGTAATCGCAAACAAACAATCATCGAACTCAGCATCACTGCGTGATTCAAGCAGCAGCAGCAAAGACTCCTATAAATATCAATCAAAACAAGAAGGAAATTTTTCAGAACGAAAAAAAACACACACAAAAAAAAACGAAATGAATGAAAAAAAATAATCGCAAAAGAAGAAACAACCACACACAAATGTGGGTCGACATGGACTCCGATAACATTACCTTTGCAATGGTGTGATTTGTGACGAATCGTCGTGGATTCACCACAAACCCGAATGAATGTGTTCTTGTTGGAAATGGACTATAACGTCGAGCGTTGAGCATCGAGCATACATCATGTGTGTATGCAATGACATATAAAGCGGTGCTTCGTGCCGTCCCGTATGAAGCATATACGTCACGATCCAAACCACACATCCATACAATCAACAACAACAACACCATCGACGAAACGAATGTTCAACATTTCGTGCAGACGAAAACGAAAAACCAGAAACGAATCGTGACATTCACTCGTTCCCTAGCCAAACATACAGACACATGCGCAAATGAGCTCAAAATAAAATCAACACAACCACGCACAGACACATATACACACACACACACACACACACACACACACACACACACACACACACACACACGAACACCAACAAAGAAATCTCAACCGACAGCAGATATTGTGCATGTCGTTGTACACTGGGTCGTCATCGAAGCGACATAACTGTAGAAAGAAGGAGAGACACAAATAAAATCGATTTAGTATTGAAGTGAATGTGATAATGTGCTGACGCTATCGTCCGGTTAGAATGGCATTCAATTGTGTAATATTCAATTTTGAAAGTAAATTTGTGTAAAGCCAAGATAATATTGGTAGTCGGCAATTTGGAATTCAGTGTTGAATTGGCATCAAAACGGAATTGAGTGTAAGAGATTTTAATGAATAGAATTTCCAACGGGAATAAACCACATTGAATTTTTTTCGTCGCGACAGATTTGTCGAAAGATTGTTTAAGTTTGTTCAAACAAAATTTGCAATTTCATTCAGACTCTTCAGAACGTATGCCATTTTCGTGGAAAGTGGAAACCACAAGAGGATAAAATACGACGAAAATTTTTGTGACAAAATAATATTCAAGTGAAAATGTGCGATTCAATCGCATTAATGTGAGTCGGTGTTGCTGTTTGCGATTCACCGGCCATATTTAAAGCGTTCCCATCGCACACGGAATATTCTTTCCATTGTGTGACTTACAACAGCAACGTAAACGACGAAGAACGTTAACGGCTTCCACTAGCCGACGTATTCTTTCCACCCAAACATTCAGACGATACTCACTGTACGAACAGCATAGACACGGCCAGCATACGAATATGCTAACGCGCGAATCACCAAACGCCAATCACCCATACCATTGCAACACCAACTAATTTTGATATTTTATGTGTTTCTTTGCTGGTTCGATTCGATTTTTTCTTTTTCTTTTAAAGGGTGTGAACAGTCAATAAACGCAAAATCAAAGGATTTAACAAAATTATTACGATTCTTGTTTTTGTTTATTCTTTTACTCATTTATTTCACTTTTTTTTCTCGCTCGTTTTTATCGTCAGTTTCAAGTGACGCAGTGTTTGATACATCGGAATTTGAATTGAATTTTATAAATAAACCGAATCAAGACAATAATCAGTTACACTTTCCACGCAATGATAGCGATAGTTGTGTGATTTTTTTTTTTTTTGATACGAAATTTTTCGTTTAAAAACAAAAAAAAACGAGAGCAAAGTGTTGGAAACGGTGTCCGTAAGTGCATGTTTGTGGCAGCGTATGTTTGTATCAAAGTAGTTTGCTTCTGTTCTGACTCGATGCAAGTGTGAACAAACCAATAACAAGATAATAATAGAAAAAAAAACAAACGCAAAATATAGTCAAACAGTTTAGCCGAAAACAAGACGAGAAAATCCAACCAAAATGAGTGTACAACCAAAGCGACAGCATTGCTATCTATGCGATCTGCCGCGAATGCCATGGGCAATGATCCATGATTTTTCAGAGCAAGTATGCCGTGGATGTGTGAATTATGAGGGAGCTGATCGAATAGAGCTGGTACTGGACACGGCCAGGCAGATGAAGCGGGTTCATCAGGCAGGGAAACGTGCCCATGAGAACGGTGAAGTGGCATCGGGTCATCGAGGCGGTGTACCAGCAGCCCATCATCATTCTTATTCTCTGCAGAATGCTCAGACTAGTGGCCCGAGGCTGATGGATTTCACACCGAAACTGGAACCGCACGAGGCTACCGTTCGTCCTGTACGAATCTCAAGCCACATACCACCGCATCATATGCCAATTACCAATCGAGTTCAGCCGGTCGCCAATCAATCATCTGTACCACAACAACAGCAACAGCAGCAACAACAGCAGCAGCAGCAACAACAACAACAACAACAACAACAACAACAACAACAGCAGCAGCAGCAGCAGCAACAACAGCAGCAGCAACAACAACAACAACAACAACAGCAACAACATCAGCAACAACCGCAAGGCCAACTGCCGGCACAACCACTACCACCAACATTGTCGGTGAATATGAAACGTCCCCCGCCGGACGACGATGAGAATGTCGATGGACCAAGCGGTAGTGCGAAACGTCTTGCTGGTGAAGATCAAGTGCGACCGCCATTGACCCGGGGCGAATCACTGCCATCTGTGCCTTTCGTACCAGAACGGCAACCAAATTTTAAGGAGAAACATCCAGTGCGGGCACCATCATTCGATACAGCCACCTTCAAAGCAGGAAGTAAGTGGAACCATTCAATTTATTCTAAATCGGTTTTTCTGAGACTCCAAAATGAAATCGAGACTGTTCCTTTCTCCCAATCACGCCATCACGGAATCCAATTCCAAAAACAACATTCCTCTGCTGAATTCTCTCATTGGATTCCCTTTTCCACGAGCTCACCACGTCTAACTGGATTTGTCTCCGCAAATTGGAAACATTCACGTTTTGCTTCGCATGAGTTTGAATCTCGAAATAAGGAGAATGACCACCAGACCAAAACAGGTTTATTCGCAACTGGTGAATCGTTGAGCCAAATGCGAATTATCTCAACGATCCCATAATCGACCACGTCATCATGGTCTGTGAGGCGTTGTATGAGTGACATTGAGCCACACAACTACGTGTTTTTTTTTTAATTTGATCGAAGCGCTGAATGTTGCGAGAAAACATTCGCTGAAACAATCAAACCATTAATGATATTGGAGGCAAGAAAAAAAAAAGCGAAAAAGAAAACAGAAATAAAAATAAAAAACAAAGCTAAATGTGACGCTGATGATGACGATGACATCGCAGCGCAAACAACAGCTATCCCATTCACACACA
>JANSTV010130372.1:0-17674 GCA_027564135.1 Lestremia cinerea
ACAATCCTTTTGTCACTAACCGTCTTCCTCAATATGGTGGCTGAAACGATGCCGGCCACTTCAGATGCAGTGCCTCTTTTAGGTAAACAATCATATGCACTTTCGCATACACACTCACATGCACACACACGCATATACACACACAGAGGAATATTTGCGTAGAGTCTCTTTCAGCGACGACGTCGTCGACGACCACCCTTCGCTTGGTTTCCAAATGAACTCATCTTGACTCATCGTCAACTCGATGACTGTTCGCCACTCTGAACGTATCGCATTCGCAACATTCAACAGCATAACGATTTATTTGATAAGAAAAATATGAGCTTTCACCCCTCACCGACGCAGCAAGAATGCTGCAAGAACGCTGCAAGCAACATCCAGTTGTCAATATTTATCTTGTTTGATGTTGAAGCATCAAACATCGTTCAAGTTTGCGAAATCACATGGAATTTCATGATTCACATTCTCCAAGCATGTTATTTGCGATGACTCGAATCTCTTGAAGATTCTGGGACGTCGGAGGCGGAGGTGGAGACGTCCTCACGCAAGAATTTTTGAAATATTTCCGAAAATTTCCGTCCGACAGAGAAACGATTGAATTCACATCGAATCGGTCGGCCGGCCCCAAATGGCCACACGTGACGGTCACCGAAACCCAAACAAACCCACCGAATGATTGAAAACCTGTCAAAGGTCGCCGACTGAACTGAATTTCCTTTTGAAAATTCATCCGAAAAATTAATTTCGCCATAAATCTAAATGGAAGCACTTTCGCTTTTATCGTTTCGACTTTTTGGCCTAGCGAACCCGTTTTCCGAACGGCACTCACACAGACACAGGCCATCAGATAAGCAGCCGTGCTCATTTCGTGCTTGCCTTGGCTGCCTTTCTTTTTGTCAATAAATAAGTAACTTTTGGTGGAATTCAGCGCTCGTCGGTTGCTCTTTAATAAATATTTGCATTTTTGAATTGAAAACAGAAATTTATTGCGTTCTTTCGAATGTTTGTTGTCGTTTCAATTCTTCTCTTCCGCTTCTTCTTGTTTTTGTTGTTTCTTGTACCGTTTTCGTCGGAATTTTACGAATGCGAAACGACGTGATCCATTTGCGATGGGGCGTTTTCGATAATTGGTTTTTTCCCGTCATTGCGACGGAATCATCAATGAACTCAAATGGCTGACTTTAATGCGATGCGAAACAGTCGAAATGCTGGACGAATTCGATGATAAAATTTATATTTTTTCGACGTGTCGTTGAATTGGAAGAAGCGTATCAGCATTTCGTTTGTCATTCAGTTACTTTGTCGGGAACGGAGAGTGTTTGCAAGTCAATTGGTGCATGAGCGGAAATGAGTGCGCCTCGAAATGCCGATGTGACGATCCATGAAAACAATCAGAGCATTTGCAATGCAATCGACAATCGTTTGGAATTCAATTGGAAATTCTATACGAAAGTCGATTACGCTTGGCACGAATGCAAACAAAAATGAGAATCGAACGAGCGAAAAAGGAGCAAAAAGCAAAAAGCAAAAAGCAAAATGTCGATTTCATGTCATTTCCTTTCGTTTTGGACAGGAACGTATTTCAATTGCATCATGTTCATGGTTGCATCATCGGTGGTTTCAACGATTTTGATATTGAACTATCATCATCGGAGTTCCGACACCCACGAAATGTCCGATTGGGTGAGTTTCGATGGTTGCACATCGATTTGCCAGACCGATGGAGATTAATCGATGCCGTGTTTCAGGTTCGTGTCGTCTTTTTATACTGGCTGCCGTGCCTGCTGCGAATGAGTCGGCCCAATCCAGAAACTTATGAACAAGATAAGGCTGACAAAAAGGCTCAGCAGATTCAAAGTGTTGAATTGAAAGAACGCTCATCGAAATCTCTGCTAGCCAACGTACTCGACATCGACGACGATTTCCGTTGCAATCATCGCTGCAATAGCGGTACATTGCCACATCAACCGACGTACTACCGTACCGTTTACAGGTGAATATCATTAGCGCAGTGATTGGAGGTATCCCGCAAACCAACAACCATGAGTGTCATTCAGAGCTTTTACCACCCCCTTACCAACCCGGCCACCCCATCCGAAACGAGTCCCATTGACGTTCCTTTGGCGTTTTTTTATCCCCTGCCCCCCTCACTCCCCATACCACCACCCACCAGCTAACTAAAAAATAGATGAGCTGAAAATACACGAGGATAACGCTTTCAATAATTCTATCTCTTTCCCTCTTTTTCTTCTCTCTCTCACCCTACCAAACACAAACACTCGATGGCCCATTCCGGCGCACAGACAAGGAGATGACGGAAGTGTCGGTCCTGTTGGGGACGGAAGAATGCATGAAACGATTTCCCATACGTGCTTAAGTTCGTCGGCTGAATATGAATTAGCACTTATTTTAAAAGAACTACGTTGGATTACAGATCAAGTAAGTGTGTGAATGGCTGGGATGAATGAAATGAATGAATGGTAACCACAGCAACCGACTGAATTGTCTGACTGGTTTGTTGGTTGGATTGCTTCTGGTTGGCCGCTTGAAACATTGCTTGCAATTCAGCTGAAAGTTCTCATTTTTTCCACTCGAATCGTTTACCGTTACGTTGAAAGCGCATACCGCATACCGCATACAAGGCCAAGATTTATGGCAAACTGTGAATAACGTGTGAATTTGAAATAATTTTCGAAGCGAAAAAAAAACGAAGAAAAAAAATGGTTTTTCCAGCATTTCAACTCATAAATTTCACTTGTGCCTTGTTGGCTGCCTATTTGGATCGCTCATATCTCCACCTCCCGCTGATGGACTCTCTCCGATCCCTCGTCGTTTTCTTTTTGTGTGTTAACGTTCAAAACGAGATTGATATTTCTTGTTCGAAATTCAAACATTTATCATTCAACGAAGGTTCGGTGTTGATAATGCGATCGAACGTGACGTTCATCGACTACACGACTTCGAGAGACTCCATCTTTGCTGAGGAATTCTATTCGTTTTCGATTCAAAGTCCTTCTGGGATTCAACTGGGAATCGATTGAAATTCTTCATTTTCTTGACTTTTGTTTTCCCCTCTCCGAATGAATGAAACTTTTGAATGTCATCCAACATTCAACGAAATTACATTTAAAAAAAAAATCTCTTCCATTTTCCCATCAACAAATTCGCAGCTCAAACAGGAAGATGAAAAGAATGACATCTCAAAAGACTGGAAATTTGCCGCAATGGTAGTTGACCGATTGTGCCTTATCATTTTTACGTTGTTTACTATCATCGCAACACTGTCGGTGCTATTTTCGGCACCAAATTTTATTTTTCCATCGACGTAACCGCAAAACGACGACAACAACAACAATCCGGATATCATCGACTAAACTTTACGATAATCAACGTTTAATTGAACGACGACGAGGACGACGAGGATGGCGAGGATGTCGAACAGCAACCCTCAACCGTTTGGTACGGTCATTTCCAACCGCTTGTGTTTCGACGGGTCATACCAATGGAACGGACACCTTGTCGCATTTACTATTCTAAAATCATCAACCAGTTGTTAACAGAATTTGTGAAAAAAAAAATGAAAAAAAATGAAAGAAAATAAAAAGAAAAAAAAAACGAAGAAATTTGGTGCAGCACGGCGTCATCGTTCCAGCCGATCGATGCTCAAACCGAAACGAACATCAAACAATAATCGTTGATTGATTGATTATGATTCAAAATGGGATATTTATTCTAGCGATTAAGTACATTTGTAAGTCATTGAAGTTGTAAATAATATTTAGATACAAAAGAGAAGACAGCAAACACGAGACAGACACGATCAACTTGTAATCAACGGATGAAAATTGTCTTTGAATGAAAAGCCAAATTATGAAAAACACAACAACAAAATTAATCAATTTAGACAAATATATTTAAACGGCTTTATAGAGAATTTTACAAATGAAAAGATGGCAGACGGGAAAACCATAACGCAGCATGGAAAATTCATTGAGAGTAGGCGCCACGAGTTAAATATTCTGTTCATGAAATACGAAATGCTTTAGGAATGGCCGGTGGACAGAGGTGAATGAATGCCTTCGACTATCGTCCTGGTGGAGCATGAAGCCGTTCCGACACAACCGTTTCCACCGTTTGCTGTGCAGCAAGTTCGGCAAATTACCGCCATAATTCACGGGAATGTCGGCAATGGCAAACAAATTACCAAATTGAATTAGAAGTTTAAACAGCGAAACGGTTAATTAGTTGTTGATCATGAAAGCATTTTTTCTCGTCGAAATCTCCATTTTGCACAAAAAAGGCAAAACTGAATAAAATACACACACACACACAAACACAAACACAAATAAATAGCTGTAGTAATGTTAATAATTAAAGCTAATTGAGTAAAATTTCATGTGCGATGCGCACAGCAGGACACTGTGTAAGGAAACACCAAATCAAGGTTTAGATTCGTCGTAATGCACTGGCACGGCCATGAGTTCGTCAAAGGGTTTACATTTCGGTATTTTATGAGTTTCTTTCCACGTCGCTTCCGGTCGGACGAGCGCATTATGATTCGACGGGTCGTCGGAATGCGCACGAGGAATCTCGAAGTTTTATTTATTTTGCAATAAAATTGCATGCAATAACTATGCGAATGCATGGCAAACACGGAATCAAACACACAAATACAAACACATGAAGAAGCCGCTAGTTGATAATCAACTCCCCTATTCCGTAGATGCGCTGCTTTGATATCCCGCCATGTCTTATTGATTGCGACGAATGAATGCCAAATGGATGAATTTACGTCGAGACGTCGATGAAGCGATGCGGAGCGTAGACAAATAACGGCAAATCGTGAATGCATTCATTTCACTTGGCCATTCCCGCGTGTGTCTTATACCGCCATCCACATCCACACAGCTAGATTCCGACATCAGCCAACCAAACGAATTAACACAAAACGAGGTTTCATATTCTTAACTGCTCGAACTGAAACATAATCATTGAATGACCGGTTTCTTCAGTATGAATTTTGTATTTGATAGCGACTCGGTTAGAATTTCCCTTCTTCTTCTTGTTATCTTTTTTTGTACAAAAAAGGCTCATTTGAATGACATTGCTCGCTTTCGTAGAGTCACTTGCCGCACAGAGGCGTTGGACGACCTGTGTCGGCTGGTGCGAAGCACTTTAGTTGTGATTTAGAGGTTGTAAACAAGCGGCTAGTTTCCACCGGCACGTTCACGGCCAATCAATAAGACATTCCGGGTCAGAGGTTGATTCGCTGGCCGATGCATCGGAGCCAACAGCAATGAATTCCCTCCGGGGACACTTCGCAATGTTTCCACCCGGGCAGATAAAAATTCTCAAGAAGACAGTTCGGTTGACGAGTTTTAAAAAAAAAAAAGAATCAAAACAAAAACTTAGCAGAAAAAAAAATTGAGAAATGAGAAATGACAAAAGAATATTCAGAATTAAAGGAAAAAACAGAGCAAAACAGAAAATTTTAAACAAAAGAAAATATGAAATAAAACTAACCCAACAACATGTTTGTATTCAACGAGTAGCATCCAGCAACTGGAATCCATAATGTTTCGAAGAAGAAAAAGAAAGTAGAAAAATGTATTTAATTAACGAGAAATTGTTTAGAGATTAATGACGTCACGTACATGCTGTGATAAAAGTAATTGCTTTTGTTGAGAATTGTTTCTCATTTGGTTTCGGAACACTTGACTTGCATTTTGTTTGAAAGAGTTTTTCAATATGGAATTCCGATTTATTTATTATTTTCAAAGTGACTCCCCTTTCGATTTTCATTTTGACTCGCTTCGTGAATTTTCTTTTCCGGAAAAATGTCATTTCCATTTTAGCGCCACGCATCTTAACATTGCTCGGCCAAGCCCCTGGCTGAAGCGGAAAAGAAGGGAAAAATGTTGACTTTTTTATAAAAAAAATAAAACAAACAAAGAATTTGATTAAACAAAAAAAATAAACAAAAAACGAATGAATAAAATTGTAGGAATTAAATTGATTGCATAAAATCTCATTGTGTAATGATTAAAATGTAGCGAATTAAATTTTAGAAATAAAATTGTAATTAAATAGAGGTAAATAAAAAAAAAGAAAAATAATTAAATTGAAATGAAGGAATTTCGGAGCATTTCGCCGATGCGATGACGAAATTCCTTTAGTTAAGTTTCACAAACCTTTAAATGAGAAAATTAAACAAAAGAAAAATTGCTGAAAAATTCCATCACTGGACGCATCGTTGCATTTATAAGCGAAAAATTGTGGAGAATGTGTTAAAACTTTCAACACATTCGCGAAATAGCAGAGCCAGTGACCGAGTTGTCTCGGAAATCACCTCTCGTTTCTCGCTCCCGTTCATTTGCATGCTCTGTTTGGCCTCCGTTTGGCTTCCATATGCGTTGTCCAACTGCAAATTCAAACATGTAATTCGAAATGTTGTCTTCCTAAATTTAGACAGCGGCTGCACCAATGATTCCAATTGAAATTCAATCTTGGATGTGCACGATCTGGAGAACAATCCTCGTGCAATTCCAGCACGAAATCAATCTGACATTGACGCAGGCAGTGATTTCACGTTTACGCCATAATCCAAACCGTTTAGGATTAAGTTTCACTTCCACTCACGTAATTACTCACACTCTCCCTGCTCCCTCTCACCCACTCCACCGACGATAAGCCGTGCTTCGGACGATTGTGACATGAACAAAACAGTCGCTCGAAAGAGACGGGGATTTGAGCTTAATTTCCACGAAGTCATTCAGTTGATGCATCACACCTTCAGCGTACACGATTTCTTCTATTTCTTCTTCATCTTTATGCCATTCCCTCCTCCCACACACTCACACTCACACACATACACACTCATTCTGAGCTAAACTAACTGATTGATACTCTTAACATAAACACGACAACAATGACACATTTACTGATAGCCATTAACGATAATAAACTGATAATTAATTCAAACTAATAAGGATAATATCACGACACTTACGCTTCCAATTTCAATAAAGAACATTTTTTAATCAAAAAGAGATTTTGAAACCAATTAGGGGAGGCTCAAAGCGCGCGGGGGTCAATGATAGCCCGACTGAAAGGAGTCCTCTCAACTGGGACTTAATTTTAAACGTCCTCATGAAATTCGCCTTTAGATAGGGCAGACTCGCCCCCCGCCCGAACCCACGTCTCCACACTTCTCCATCATTCTCGAAATAATAACAAAACTCAATTAAACATCGATCTAATCTAAATCTAAACTCTAATTCTTGCTCTAATTCTCCACGACGATTCAGTCTTCAAATTGTGACCGGTTTTCTTTGTGTTTTCTCCTCATTTTCGTTATCGATCCATCGACCCGTCACTCAAATTTCAAAGTCAGACCCAACACAAAGGATCCATAAGGATAAATTAGATAGAATAACTCAATTCAACCATTTGGCTTGGCTAGCGATCCGAAACGCGTTGATCTCGCGTGCGAGTGTTCTGATTGCGAGGACCTTCTTCGGAGACGAGCGAAACAAGCAATGTTGAGGCGGTTCTTGTGTTTGGGAAGCGGCTCAGCCCGTTCCCGGTCTCGACAGGAGCGGCACTAAAAGGGGGCTCGGGATGCCACCAGTGTCCCTCGCCGAAGACGGCGACTTCGATTTCTTTCATTTCATTCGGAAATTTTTCGTTTCGATTCGAACAGGCATTCAAATTAAGAATTAAATCCAGCAGAGAATGAACTAAAGTAATAATCATCATTAAATGACACAATTAAATAAAAAAAAGCATAAACAGTAATTAAAGAAGAATATTTAATCTTAGCGGAAGACGAGAATTAAGCGAAAGAATTAACATAAAATAAAATATTGAATTAAAAACAAAGAAATAAATATCAAATAAATCGAATTAATCCTGAAATTGAATTAAAATTGTTCGGAGGAATGAATGAAAAAATTCTGTTTAGGAATTTTCGACAGATTTTTCGTTATTACTACATTTTTGTGTTTTTGCTCATTTTTTTCAAATTTCTTTTGAGTTTGAAATAATAAAGAAATTCAAGGGTTTTTAGCACAAATATTATTGAATTTGAATTTTATGTGAATGTTGATTCCTTTTGATAAAGCGCAGAAATTCGCAAATGAAAAATGTTGATTAAATGAATAAATCGATAATAATTATGGAAAATGAATTAACAAGAAAATAATTATCAAATAAATTGAAGAATTGTTAAACTAAATTACGAAATAAATTGAGAAATTAAATTATTTAGAAGAAAACCATGCGAGTCGTTTCATTTGATTTCTTTTTCCCGAATTGGAAGTTCTTCATCGATTCTGATTCAATTTGAGCTCGAATCCTATTAGAAAATATTTGAACAAATTCTCTTTATTTCCATGAGTCGGCGTTCGCACTCGTCCAAAGATGATCGTGGATTATCATCCAACCATCCCAACGAATCGTTTATTTTTTGAAGAATTGTTGATTTGTTGAGCTCATCCGCACCAGCCTTTGACATCAACTTTTCTCGGACTTTGTAGCAATATTTATCCAGAGCAGATCTTGCGGCATAGATCTTCTGCAATTTCTCGTCTTCCTCGCGATATTTTTGAGCTTCTCTCGTCATGAAATGGATTTCCTTGTTCGTGAACTTGCCGGACGAATTCTTGATTGTGATTTGGTTCTTGTTTTGTGTGGCTATCTCCTGCGCCGTCACCGTCAAAATTCCATTCGCGTCGATGTCAAATATTACATCAAATTTTGTGGTGTTCCTCGGTGCGGGTATTATTCCCTCGAGCGTGAACTCTCCCAGAAAATGATTATCTTTGGCCATCGGCCGCTCGCCTTGCATTATTGGAAACAAAGCAGCGGTTTGGTTATCAACAGACGTCGAGAAGGCGAGAAGTTTTCGAGCAGGTATTGTTGTGTTTCTTTTTACGACCACTGACATGAGATGGTCAAAACCTGTCTCTACACCAAGACTCAAAGGAGTCACATCTCTGAGAATGAATTTGCAGATCTCGTCAGAGTAATCTCCGTGAAGAGAGGCCGCTTGGATGGCCGCTCCATAAGCAACAGCCTCCTCCGGATTTATTGTCTTGTTGAGCTCCTTCCCGTCGAAAAATTCTTGCACGAGCTTTTGAATCTTCGGAATGCGCGTGGATCCGCCGACCAGCAAGATGACATCGATGTCTTTTTTTGTCATTTCCGCGTCGTCCAAAGCCTTCTGGACCGGTTCAAGAGTCGATCGGAACAAATCGGAGTTCATTTCCTCAAAACGAACTCGACTAATTCTGCCACAGAAATCAATGCCTTCATGAAGCGATTCGAGCTCGATGGATGCGTCTGTTGCGGACGACAGAATTCGCTTAATTCGTTCGCAGGCTGTTCTCAAGCGTCGCACTGCGCGTCTGTTGTCCGACATGTCGACTTTGTGCTTGCGCTTGAATTCTTGAATGAAATGAGCGACAAGGCGGTTGTCAAAATCCTCGCCACCCAAATGCGTATCTCCGTTTGTGACCATCACATTCAAAAACGTTCTTCGCGATGATAACGATCGAAACGTCGAACGTTCCTCCGCCGAGATCGAAAACCAAAACTTTTCGCTCGCCGCCCTCTGGTGCCTCTAAGCCGTAGGCAATCGCAGCTGCCGTGGGCTCATTGATAATGCGCAAAACATTCAAGCCCGCGATCGTGCCCGCGTCTTTGGTCGATTGACGCTGCGAGTCGTTGAAGTAAGCTGGCACGGTGATCACCGCATTCTCGACCGTTTTGTTAAAATCCTTCTCGGCGATTTCCCTCATTTTCATCAAGACCATCGCGCTGATCTCTTCCGGAAAGAACTGCTTCACTTCACCCTTGAATGTAATTTCGATCTTCGGCTTCGAGTCCACGTTGACAACTTTGAATGGCCACAACTTCATATCATTCTGAACGATTGGATCGTTGAAATTCCGACCGATAAGGCGCTTCGCATCGAAAATGGTATTCAACGGATTCATTCCCACCTGACTTCTTGCGGCGTCCCCGACTAGACGTTCAACGTCATTGAACGCAACGTACGAGGGAGTGACGTAGAAGCCTTGGTCATTTGCAATAATTCGTACTTTGCCGTGCTGATAAACGCCAACACAAGAATACGACGTTCCCAGGTCGATCCCGATAGCTGGTCCATTTTTCTCCATCTGAAAAAACGAGATCGATTCACATGAGAAGGTGGGTAATCTAAGTTATGAATCTTTCTCTTACTTTTGCATATGCAATTGATTGAAATATCGACACTTAAGATCTTCGATAGTCTTTGCCTTGAAATTGATTCCGATCGCGCGATGCCAGATGGAACGTCAAAGGTCTAACACAGAACACTGAAAGGCGCTTCGAGCTCAACGGAGGACTTTCTTCCAGGTGCTGCTGTCGAATTCTATTTGAAAATTCAATAGAACCAGTGAAAGGACCTCAAGCAATAACCATTAATTACTCAAGCATCGACCGTCGTTGATGGCACGACATCGCCAATATGGCGATTTGATTGAATTTCGTTTTCAAAATGCTGATATCAAAAAACGTATTATTATATTTTGATTTGATGCCAAAGTGCTGCAGCGTTTGATGAAAACCTGCAATTTATTCTCACCTTCGAATAAGGAAAAATCTCATAAATCGTTTATTTGGAAAACTGGTGATGATTCTAGACGTTCGTTCACTGTCTTCGCTTCACTCGAAATGATCGCATTCGCAGTTTTTACCGTTATTCAAACTCAGAATTCCATCGATTTGAAATTTGAGATGGCACACGCTCGTGAGAGCAAGATGGATGGATCGTGCACAGGCCTTCTTGTTTCGATTGACGATTTATCAAAGAATCCCGCAACTGTTGCTCAAAAATCATTCGATTGCTGCCTCGTGCTTCGGAGTCCCGTTTGAAACAAAAAAAGAGCAACATTCTTCAATTTCGGCATTGTTCAGAAGAGTGCGAAATAAAGCAACGAATGCTCCTCGATAGAATGCAACGGAATCACGCAAATAAAGCATTGCCGATACCAAATCGAATGGCTTTGAGAGATAATCGCTGGCAGGCTGTGTTGAGGGACTCCTGAAAAACAAATCAATCCCGATTCGAGTAACCAAAACGAATCGCTTAAAATTGACGTGAAATTTATTTAAAATATCAAATTAAAATTGCAAAAAACTGAGCTAACATCCACAAGGGGAATTGAAAAATACAAATAATATTCACTTCAAAGTTGTGAAGTGGCGTCCATGTTCATATCGCCGCTGTTATCGGTGCTGATTTCCATGCTGATGTCGATGCTTGTTGCGATGCTGGGATCAATGCTCGACAACTGGCTAGATGCCGTAACGGGATCGGTGTTTGTGTCCGAAGTGGCGTCCGAGGGAGGATCCGAAACAACCTCGGGAAGAGGCTCGATGTCTGCAATAGGTTCGACGGGAGCATCTACGACATCGACTGGATGCATAGGAGCATCTGGACTGGGCATTTCAAGCCCGAGGAGCGACTGTTTGAGGCGAGCGAACTGGCGTTCATAGGCGATCTTTGTCGCGTGAGGATTTTCATTGACCCAATTGAGGGCATCACCGATATCATCAAGCATTCTCGCGCTTTCTTCGTCCGAGATGACTTCTGGATTGGGATCGTCTCTGAGGAATGCCTCGTTGGTGTAGCAGTAGGACAACAATTCGATTTTCATCTCATGCGCCTCACGCAGCTCCACATCTTCTTCGTTGTATCTCTTCGCGTCGAGGATCATCTGATCCACTTCCTCTGTTCGAGCATAACTGTATTGCTCCTCAACTTGGATCTCGCATCTGATTCCGCCTTCAGTGAGATTTCGGGCCGAGACCGACAAGAATCCTTGAACGTTGATTTCGAAAGACAATTCGAGTTCTACGGCGCCTTTCCTGGCCGACTTGAGATCTAGCACCACAAATTGCCCGACCATTTGATTGTGCAGCGCGCCAGTGACTGCTCCCTCGTACACTGCGAATCTCATTCTAGTCTGACAATCGTATTGCGTAACGCAGTTCATGACTTTTGACGCGGGAAGTACTAAATTCGAGTCGAATAGACGCACCGTTGGTCTCGCATTGTGATTCAAGCTGATCGACTGAGGCATTGATTCGGTGAGTGTGAAGTTACAAATCGTGTCCAAGAAGTCCTTCCGAGCAATTGCACCCATAATGGCCGTACCTTGTGCCACCACTGCCTCCGGATTCAATTGACGAATTTTCTCGGGGCCGAAAACCTCTCGAATGGCACCACCAACGCCCGGCATTCGAGTACTCGCTCCACCCAATATGACAACATCAACAAAAGATTCATCTTGTTGGATCATCCTCAATGTTGCCAGGGCTGTGCTGACGACAGAAGCGTACATGTCCTGGCAGAGGTCATTGAAAGTAGCTCGGGTCAAAACGGTCGTAAAGTCGATATTTGGCAGGAGCGCCGGCATTTCGATTGAGGCCTGCTCGTTTGATGTCAATTGAATCTTCAGTCGTTCACAGGCCAACCGCAATCGACGAAGCGCCAACTTCTCTGTCGTTATGTCGATGTTATGCTTCTTGAGAATGAGATCACGCATGTAATCAACCAATCGTTCGTCAAAGCGATGACCACCGAGCTCTGGATCGGAATGATGACGCAACACTTTGATGCTGCCTTGACTGACAGTTGCCAAACTGCAATTCAACTTGTTGGCGCCGAGATCAATTATAAGCGCGTTATGTTCTTCAGGTGGCGCTCCCTTGATGTAATACGTCACCACGGCGGCTGTTGGCTCATTCACGACGCACACCACATTCATACCAGCAATTCGGCCAGCATCTCTAGTGGCTTTGCGCTGAGAATGGTTGAAATGAGCAGGAACCGAGATGGCAACGTCTTTAATGGGTCGGTGCAAGTGATCCTCAGCGATGCGACGCAATTTCATCAGCACCATTGAGCTGATCTCTTCCGGTGCATACCAGCGAGTCGTGTTGTGGCTAGTCACCTCGATTCTCGGCTTTAACAGGAGATTTCGCAAACGGAATGGCCAAGTGATTTTCTGACGGTTGAGAAGCACTTTCGGATCATTGAAGCGCTTGCCGATCATTCGTTTTACATCGAAAACTGTGTTGCTCAAATTTTGATATTCATCCTTGGACTCGTAACCGACCACTCGACCCATGTCCCGGAAGGTGACGTACGATGGCATCGCATACGAGTCTGGCCCGGTTGGAATCAATTCCACCTTTTTGTTTTGCACGATGGCGATGCTCGACTGCGCGGTACCCAAGTCAATGCCAAGCACTGGAACACGTGGCTTCAAGGGATTTTCGTCATCTTTGGGCGACTCGAGCAGCACCTGACAATTATGTTTTTTTTTTTATTTTTCCGCGTTCAATTCCTTTACATTGTTTCCTCAATTCAATTCACTCGTACTTACTTCTTCTTCAGTATCAGTTGAAAACTGCAACTCCAATTTCTTACGTTTCTGTAGCAGTGCTTCGGCCATGATGTTTCGATGAGACGACACAAATGTAAATGAAGAATTGATTTTCATTCCATTATTTCGCGGCAAAAATCGAGTGAGCGGTATGGATCGCACACCTTTACAGTCCTTTCAGTCTTACGCCTATGTATTTCTTCAAATAGTTGCCTTCCGGGGCTCATCGCAGTGATGGTTGTGTTGGTGCAGTGCTTGTTCTTGGGGCCGATTTCAAGTGCCAATCGGTTTTGGTTAAATTTATCATTTCAGTTTCTTCAATGACATATTTTCAACTTTAATTCCTCTCAGCTTTCGAATTATTCAAATTATTAAATAAATTAATTTCAAGAATTCCCATCTAAATATACTCGAAAGTTCATAAATAGGCCTCAAAATAAGGCTCTGTGTTGTTGGCATACGCAAATTCACGACGACAGTCAAACGAATGCGATCGAGCCCTCTGATTGGTGACGAGCTTGAGCTCGTGTTCGCGCCAGTCGCTCGAATCGAAACGGAAGAAGAGCCCGATGCTATTTTGTAGCTTACGAAATCAATTTCGATCCGAATCACTTGGCTCCATCGCACAAACTCGACTGAAGATCCGCTTGATACTATCGCTTCAACACCAGTCTCGCTCGAAAGCTCATTCTCAATCGCCTGAATGCACGCATCCATCCTGAAATAGTTTACCTTCAGGCGACCGATTACATAACTTTTTTCGTCGCGTTCAAATTTCTAAAATTAATCGACGCATTGCTAACGCTCAGTCAGGTTACTGAATGAATGAAAACGCACGTTACAATTTCCATGGCAATCTCGTCATATTTCTCTGTGAGAATCCCCCATGTATCGCAAGCAAACGATATTCTCATAAGCACGCATGCAATAGTAAACAATGAATGGCCAATTGAATATTGCTTGCAGAACGAGATGCACCAAAAGGTGGCAAAAATATTTCAAAATGTCGCAATATTTGGAATTTGAGAATCATTTTGGATGGGAATCGCTGCATTTCCAGCAATCGAAACGGCAAACACAAGCAAGCCCACACACACACACACACAAGCACGAACACACCGGCACGGCAGCCAGTTGAAGAAGCGTCCCCACTATTGCTGCATACCTCCGTTCAATTCAGTAACGATCGCCCATTACGAACGAACGAATTCCCACAAGAGAATGAATTTTATAGTTTCATTTTGCTCTACTGACATAATCATAGTCATAATGCACAAAATGTAATTATAATTGTGGTTGAAACCAAATTACAAGTTTTTAAAATTCACATCGGCCAATATTTGTAGCAAGAATGTTGTGCGCGAGCAATGAGCAGCAATGAATGCGAAGCAATTGAAAGATAGACGGAGCGAAAGAGAGAGGGGAGAAGAGGTGAAAAAAAAACATTAAAATAATTAAATTAAAATGTCGAAATACCTTTTCTCATCCTTAATTGACTTTCAAATATTTCACCCCGAAAGTGAAAACGTTCGAAACCGGTTTCGGCCAAACGATTGAATTGCCGAGCGACGGCCGGATCGGCAGGTAAAAAGAACGATCGATCGTCTACGCAAAATAAACATTCCGTATTGTCAGACTCTGATGGACATGAATGATGGCTTGGCATGTCAATCAGTGCGTTGATTCAAACGACCTCCCTCAACGTGAGACACAATCGTTCAGCTGCCGAAACAGCCCATTTCGCCGTAGCGTCATTTAATCAGCATCCGATCAAACGCTCAAAGGAAATGTCTCGCGCACCAAACAACGTCACTCAGATTCCACTTTGTGCCATTCATTAACCCAATGTTTACAATTGATTTGAATGCTCGCTGACTAATTACAAATTGAACCGTTGCTTCATTATCAACTCCTCGCCGCTTGTTTTTTCCGTTTGGCATTTTTGGGGCGATCTTGGTGCTTTGCTTTCTGTAACATTGTCGTAACCTCGATTCGTATTTTGTCTGATGATGGTCAGTGACCGAATTGTGCGAAAAAACAAATGATAAATAAACTTGAATGTTGACAATCAATAACAAACAACAATCATTTCGTTCGGCTCCTTATCCAATTCTCCATGCAAATCGTCCGCCGAAAATACGAAGCATCGAATGCGTGCTCTTTTGTTTTGTTCATTTCTGCTTCTTCTTCTTCTTCTTTTTCTTCACTCTGAAACACTCGATCGGTGTCTATTTTTAATATTTTTAATATTTTTTTTTTTTTTACAAAAGTCTGGAAGTTGATTAAAGTAATCGTTTTCGTATGTTCTCTCAGCTGCGATCGCTGTTTCAATTTTCTATTAAATTTTTGCTGCAAATCGAACGACAATTTGAACGGGACGAAACCAAAAACGACCAAAACGATTTCGATGAGCCATTCAGCATTCATTTGATGTTACATAAGGCGGGAGCATTCTATAAACATTGCTCTCGGTGTTTTCCATCGTAATTACAGCCATTTGATACAATTGCATTCACACCGTTCGCTGCAGCGTGCCGTATGGTCGAGGTGAGGTGGCCGAAGAGCGGGAGAGGACGGGAAGGGGGGAAGGGGGCCTCCGACGAAGAAAGTGAATACACAATTAAAATATTCATTCCAGCAATGGAAAACAATTGACAACACACGCGACACTGGCGACACATGTGTTGGTGTGATGCGATTCCAATTCGAATTCAAAGGTATGTATCGGCTCATTTGAATGTTCTATGTTGACGCTTCAACCATCATTTCGGTTGCATTGCGGTGTCGGATTATTTCATTTTCATATTCGATCGTTTGTGATCAAAATGTTTGTTGTGTTTTCGGTCGAGTCGGAGCCTGCATTCGGGAACGTCGCAAAGCCATCAAATCACCGATTATGCAGAAACTCATCGTAAACGACAACATGCACACAGAGCATAGCCATTGTGAATGGGTTTTTGGTTGTGGTGTGCATGACGACGACGAGGAAAAAGCGCGAGATCTGTTCTACATTGTGGGCTCATGTGTATGTGTGTGTGAGTGTGCGTGTGTGTCTGCGTTAAGCATACGATCGAGCTCGGCTTCGCTGCACGCGCTTATGAATGTGTGAGTGTGTGCGAGTGTGCGAGCCGATGTATGATTGCACACACAGAGCACTCTGCACACGCTGCCATACGCTATCACCATATTCATTCTCTAACAGACGATTTATTGTGCAGCGCACAAACGTAAACGGTGATGATTCACAATTTGTGTGTTGTTGCTTTTCTTCTCTTCGCTTTCGGTCATAGTAAAAGTGATTGAGTGCGATACTGATTCAAGATAGTTACGAGCAAGACTTTTGGAGTTGCTGTTGTTCGTCATCATCGTCATCGTCACCGTCGTCTTGTTTTGCTTTCAATCGGTTTACTATGCGCGCTCAAACACATTGACGTTGCCTCGTGCATATACACAGCCGAAACGGCAACAACATAAACAATGAAAACAACAACACCAGCAAATGTTATTAATGAATGTTGTGTATTGTATGTATATATAATCAGTTGCATCATAGGTTTAAGACTTCAGTCGAGTGAAAGCAATACGCCTGGTCATATTTTTCCTTCGGATTTTCGAGCAACCGCTGCCGCTAACGAAATTTTTCATTTGAAATTTATTTCTCTCGAGATTTACGTTCGAAACGCAAGCAATTTCGGAGTCGGAGCCGGAGTTTATTTTTCATCATTTTGTGAACAGAAACTCAAGTAATTCTTGACGAATTTTTTCGTTCGAGCAGCAGACAATATTTTGGATTATTCTTGGATTATTTAAACTGAGAAAATTTTCGTCAAACAATTGATACACGAAAAAGGAAATGAGGATAAATTTTGTGAAATAAAAGACATTTTTCGAGTGAATTTTTTCGCGAATTTAAAAGTGGTGAATTTCGTTAGTTTTTTTTTTGTTTGTCCGGGAAAATAGTGAAAAATTCTTTCGGTTGCATTTTGCAAATGACTCGACAAAAGTGTAATAAAAATTAAAGAAAAAAAATTAAATACCAAATAGATCATTGCTTAAGGACTCCCTTGGACTAATCGAAACATAAAGGAAGAGCTG
Source organism: Lestremia cinerea (assembly GCA_027564135.1). Classification (NCBI taxonomy): domain Eukaryota; kingdom Metazoa; phylum Arthropoda; class Insecta; order Diptera; family Cecidomyiidae; genus Lestremia; species Lestremia cinerea. The sequence goes on from JANSTV010130372.1 coordinate 17,535, forward strand.
AATAAGAAAAAATCGTTTCAATTGGAATTATGCCGTCAGTGCATCGATTGTGATACCGACAATAGCTATGGAATCTCCACAAATGTATGATAATCCTCAGCAACAAGTGGATCTTAAGAAAATGGCGAGCAATAATAATA
>JANSTV010130483.1:0-17667 GCA_027564135.1 Lestremia cinerea
AAAGAGTCGCACTCGATCGGCGCGAGTCAATTATGATCAATCCGAGTTCGGATGTAGCAGCCCGAATGCACTCAGGAGTTTGAATTGATCAGCGTATTCGTTTTCAACAATTTGTCAAATATTCAACATGACCCTTGTGTCTTCTCTCAAACGTCGCGTTCACTTTGTTTTCATACAGAACTCACAATCACATTAGTTGTTTTTTTGCACGGGCGACATCTTCGGTCCGAATTCGAATCAATGTCTCTCTCAACAATAATAACGATGTTTCATCTTGGTCCTGCCATTTTTCAAAAAATTGTGTCGGCACAATGCTGCCAATAAACCAACGACATGTGTGAAACGGTCCGAAGGGCAACGCCATTTTGAGCCGGTTCGAACAAGCCGTCTGTTGAAAATAGCGAATTCGCAGCTGCCGCTCCGTCGCTCGATCGGGGCCATTTTTCATCCACATATGACAATTCAGAGTCAAACAAGCGCCGCGCCGTTGAATTGTGGACACAGGCCCAGAGATATTTGCACATGAAGCTTCGGAGGTATTGACGACCGTGAGAGCACGGACGGTGACGTGTCGACACAATTCAGTTTCTGAGGATTCTGAGCGAGCAATTGGTTGCCATGAAGGAATTACAGAAATGCCAGCACCGGAATTTGACAAAATGAGCAGACCGATTTTCCAGAATGATTTCAATAAATAACAAATGATCCGACTTGAGGCTAACATCGAGTCTCTCGAAAAACACAACAAAGTTGTAGTCGATTGGTTTTCTGTCTGCCTTTTCTTATATTCCGGACCACCTGCCTTCACAAACCATGGACAATATATAATTTAGCATTCAATTTCTATTGTTTTTCCGTTCCCATTTGAAAATTATTCAGTTTCCAAGCAAATTGGGGCTCGCCCTGCTTTGGGCTCTTTCCCCAAATGAAAATGAGAGGGGCTCATTTTCGAAAGACAAAGGAATTAGAAAGAAGACAACAAAGCATTAAGTTGAATCATTTCATAATTGTTTCGTTTAATTCTGAATGGATATGATTCTTTTCAATTTTTTGCTTCATGATTATTTCAAATTTATATTCAATTTGTGTTGAATTGATCATCTACATGAATCATAATCGGAATACATCATGTGTGCAGCTGCATTATAGTTGCGATTCAGGATAATCAAAGCGCGAATATCGTCATCGGTGTCCTCCCAGTCAACAATGAAATCAGCTACGTCTACTCTCCCTTCCATCGCTTCGTCCCTTTCTCTCTCCTTGAAATAGTCTCCGATCTTCCGGCATGCAGCATCCATCTCACGCGGTATTAGTACAGTGGTCGTTATGCCCACGACAAAGTAAGAAATCCAGGCAAGAACACGATCCATATGATCACAATTCGAAGGCAGTTTCATAATCAATGGTTCGATGCAACGACCAAAGTATTTTTTTGAAGTTACAAGAAAAGCACGGCCACATTCACGAAATGTCCTTGCGTAGTTCTAGGATTGAACCGAAAACGATGGTATTGAATGAACAGAACTGTCAAAATATTTCGAAATGCTTTTGCAATTTTTAGAAATAGTAATGCTTTTCAGAGACAACTTACCATCACCATCAAAGATGTTTAGCACTCGCGGTAAATAGTATATAGTTGGTTGACTTTTTCCAGTGTCTTTCTCAATAATAATAACGAAGTTTCATTTTAGTCCTGCCATTTTTCAAAGCATTTGTCGGCACAATGCTGCCAATAAACCAACGACATGTGTGAAACGGTCAGAATGGCAACGCCATTTTGAGCCGGTTCGAACAAGCGGCCTGCCGCTCCGTCGCTCGATCGGGGCCATTTTTCATCCACATATGACAATTCAGAGTCGAACAAGCGCCGCGCCGTTGAATTGTGGACACAGCCCCAGAGACATTTGCACATGAAGCCTCCAAGGAATTGACGACCGCGAGAGCACGGACGGTGACGTGTCGACACAATTCAGTTTCGGAGGAATCTGAGCGAGCAATTGGTTGCCATGAAGGAATTGCAGAAATGCCAGCAATTGCACCGAAAGTTGACAAAATGAGCAAACCACCAGAATGATTTCAATGAATAACGAATGATCCGACTTGAGCCTAACATCGAGTCTCTCGAAGAACACGACAAAGTTGTGGATAATTGATCTTCTGCCTGCCCTTTCTCAAATAACGTTTAAAAACATCGTCACGAGCGTATCGGACCACCTGCTCTCACAAACCTACGGATCTCAATTATGAGATCATCTCCTCTTCTGAAAATAATTAAGATTTCTTTGCACTGGTGAGGTTGAAGATTTATAGCCGTCTGAATGTACACAATGAAAACGACGAAATTGTTTTTATCGTTTAATAATTTTAACTTGATCAAACAAACAGCAACACTGCCATATGTTTGCCTTATCACAGCTTGCAACTGAAGAATATTGCCGAGAAATGCGAGATATAAATCTGAAATTTATTAGAATATCTTCGCTGCGTGCTACGTGAACAAGAGAATAAAAGCGTTGGCAGCCATGTCATCTCATCAGTGCTTTTCGAAAGATGAACGCGATAATATTCTACGTGAGTTGCCTGGTGCTTGCTGCGCTGAGTGAAGTCGCGAATGGTGAGCATTTCACTTCTGAAAACGTGGAAAAATCTAACCCGAATGGATTTTCGCCGGAATTTTGAACAGCGGATTCGAATTGCCCGACACCATACGGATTCTTTCCTGATCCGTCTTCTACCGACTGCCGCGGATACATCCATTGTAATGGCGGGCCAAACGGGACCCCTCGACAATGTCCGGCTGGAACGTTCTTCTGGCCAGAAACGCAGACGTGCTACAGCAACTACAATTGTGCCACGAAATCAGTGCCCAACGAAAACGACAATCCGTGCGTGGTCTACTATGATGACTCAGTTCCGGACAGGCAGGCAACAAACTGTGCATCATACATTGAGTGCACCACAGACTATTCAAGCTACATCCGGACAGGGACGAAGAAGGATTGTGCGAGCGGAACCTACTTCTTATTCGGCTATGGTTGCGCAAGTGAACACAAGTGCACGGGGTATCAATGTCCAGCGGAGGAATACGCGGTAGACCCCACTTCGACCGACTGTTTGACTTTCTTATCATGCGAAAGGTTCTACAACCGTTTGCCCGGCGCGGTTTACAACGGCTTTTTTCCGTTCGTTAGACAATGTCCACAAAACTCGAAATTCAATCCGGTTCATAAGAAGTGCGATTCTTTTTACACTTGCAGTGGTAGCGATCCACATTCGAATGTCGACCCGTGCCAAACATTCGATTCTTATAATCCACTCGTTGCAAACAGCCTCCAGCCAGACTGCAAGACTTATATTAAGTGTTTGCATCTATCCGACCAGAATAAGGAATACAAGGTGATCCTGAAGCAGAGCTGCCCTGCAAAGACTTTGTTCTCGCCGAACATTGGCAAATGCTACTTTAATCACAAGTGCACCCAACCAGCTTGCTCCAAGGACCCTTGCCAGAGTGGCGATGGATTTTATCTCGATTATCGCTCCAGCGATTGCGAGACTTTCCTGCAGTGCACCGGCGGGAGGTCAGTCGAAGGAACGTACAACCCTTACATCGATAAGCACTATTGCCCCACTGGTTCGTTGTTCAATCCACAAGCGACCCAATGTGATGCGGAGTACGTGTGTCCAGGAAATCAGCTGAGTTACTGTTATCCAATTGTTCCCACAACAACGAATGCTCCGACAACAACCACAGGTCCACCTGCATGAGAGGAATGCATTCCTTCATTTTTATGAGGCTTTCGTGCTTAGATATCATAAAAGTTCGTATGCTTTAAGCAATGGTAAGATACCGTTTGTCATTTTCCAAAGCCAAACAAATTCGTATCTCATCAACTGAGAGAATTCGATGATAACATCTCAATAAATTCTTGTCTGACTGCTATTTTCCGTAGTTTTCGTTTTGCTTGTTCGAAACGTCTTCAATCGCTCTACTCAGGATCTGATCAACCATGATCATTTGTAATATAGTCGAGCCCGACGAGCTATTGGAAGAAGTGATGCAATCGATTCAAATCATATGTTCAAAAGACGAAAAACTTTAGATCAACAGATCAGCTAACTACGACCGAGAAAATCTGTGAAGCACGATCTCTTTGAATCTACTTCATAAACAGCTCCCAACCCAGGTAAAAAATTGCGCTTTCAACAGGTCGAGCACAGCAATCATGTCCAACATTTCCATTTCTGCAAAGCTCGTATGATCAACACGAGACTCCGCATCACGGCCCATTCGAAACAGCGGTTCTTTAAAAGCACAGTATTGACTACGTACTCATCCCTTTACTTGTGAAGCATCACATTTCCTTGTGATTATCTATTTGCACTGTCTGGTGATGAAGTGATATCGACAGCGATATGTTGACATTGAATTTAATTACTTCTCGAGAAATATCTTCATCTATGCTTGCACAGCTTGCGATCGATAAACATTGCCGAGAAATACGAGAATTAAATTTAAATTTATTAGAATTACTTTGCTGCGTACTACGTGTCATCAGAAAATCAAGAGGGGATAAAATCAATGTAGCAGCCATGTCATCTCATCAGTGCTCTTCGAAAGATGAACGCGATAATATTCTACGTGAGTTGCCTGGTGCTTGCTGCGCTGAGTGAGATCGCACATGGTGAGCATTTCACTTCAGAAAACTTGAAAAAAATCTAACCCGAATTGATTTTCGCCGGAATTTTGAACAGCGGATTTCACCTGCCCGTCATACGGGTTTTTTTCTGATCCATCTTCTACCGACTGCCGCGGATACTTTCAATGTAATGGCGGGCCAGACGGCACCCCTAAACAATGTGCGGCTGGAACGTTCTTCTGGCCAGAAACGCAGATATGCTACAGCAATTACGATTGTGCCACGAAATCAGTGCCCAACGAAAACGACAATCCGTGCTCAGTCTACTACGATAACTCAGTTCCGGACAGGCAGGCAACTAACTGTGCATCGTACATTGAGTGCAACAGGGATTACATCACCACAGCGACAAAGAAGAAATGCGCGAGCGGAACCTACTTCTTGTACGGCTATGGCTGCGCAAGTGAAAATAAATGCACGGGGTATCAATGTCAAGCGGTGGGCTACGTGGCAGATCCCACTTCGGCCGACTGTTCCACTTACCTTTCATGCGAGAGATTCAACAATTATCTGCCAGGTGCGACTCCCGGTGGTTTGTATCCTTTCGTGAGAAAATGTGCAGACAACTCAAAGTACAATCCGTTTTTGAACAAGTGCGATTCCTTTTTCACTTGCGGTGGTAGTGACCCGCATTTGGGTGTCGACCCGTGCCAATCGTACAACTGGCAAAATCCTTTCGTTGTCAACAAACTGCAGCCAGACTGCAAGACTTACATCAACTGCGTATGGCCATATGGCCATATCTTGAAAGAAAGCTGCCCCGAAAAATCACTTTTCTCACCAAATCTTTCGAAATGCTACTTCAATTACAAGTGCACCCAACCAACCTGCTCCAAGGATCCCTGTCAGAGTGGTGATGGCTTCTATCTCGATGATGAGTCGAGTGATTGCAGGACATTCCTGCGGTGCAAGAACAAGGCCGAAACCTCAGGAATTTACAACCCTTACATCGAGAAGCTTTATTGTCCTCGTGGTTCGTTCTTCAACCCGCAAGCAAATGACTGCGATTCACAATACGTTTGCCCAGGAGATAACCAAAACTACTGCTATCCACTCCTTGGACCGCCTCCGCCACCGCCAGTACCGCAAGCTGGGCGCTGAGAAACGAGAAATATGTTTGCTTTTGATGCTTTGCGTTTGACGGAGATCCCAACAAGACAATCAACATAATTTTCAACAATTCCGACAGAATCTTTATTTTGAATGGATTTCATATGCAACAGCATAACAACATAAAAAATCAAGAAAAAAGCTCGAGTGTAAAAGGAAAAAAAATCGTATAAATGTTTCAGCAGATAATATAACAAGACTGTGGTATTGATGAATCATCGGAGAAATAAAAAAAATGTTTGAAAAAATTAAATAATCTTTTAAATAAAAATCAATCAAAAAAAAATCGATTTCATAACGAATTTCCTAAACGATTTCTGTACATCGACTAAGCAGCGCCAACTCACGCCGGCACCTCAAATGGTCGAAATGAACGCCTCCGCGTGGCGAGGAGGCATCAGACCAGACTCATTTCTTCGGTTCGTTGAGTTTCTCTTTGACTTTTCGCAGCAACGCCTCAAATGAGTCGTCTTCATCGTCGACTCGATTCGGGTTGTTGATGCCATAAAACTTGTCAGTATTGTCTGAAACGGAAACGGAATTCATAAGTTTGCGAACGAGTGAACTGGGCAGAGAAGCCATCCACTTACCCAAGTCCAAATATTTCTCCTTGCAGAAAGCACGACGTCCACCGAAACTGATGTCGTAATGGTTAACATCTGGGTTCTTCCCCCCGCAGTCAATGGCCTTGAAAGCCTCACAGGGCCGTTCAAACGTCACGAAGCCGTATTTCATTCTGTCAAATTGAGTCTTGTGAGTTAAGCGCGAAAAACGACGAATGACCTTCGCAACTCACCCGGTGTCCTTGAAGTGCAAGGATATATTCTTGATGGTTCCGTACATCGCGAATTTCCGCCGAAGATCCTCCTTCGTGGTCTCCTGTTCGATGCGTCCCACATAGACGATGCGTCTCTCTTCTGTAAAAACCAAACCGGGATGAGTACATTTGAACCGAATCGGAAGTGGACGCACCCGTTCGACACTCACCTGGTGATTCGGAGCGTTTCTTCTGGAAATTTCGCGTCCGTGATCGACTCCTTCGTTGGAGATTGGCACGTGGACGACGATCTTGTGGGTCGTCGATGAAATATGACTTGGATGAACTGCCTCCGTAGCTGTTGAGCGTGCGTGAGGATGAAGAAGAAGTCGATGAAGAATAAGATGTTGAAGATGACGAAGAGTCTGCTGAGGACGATGATGAGTTGCTTGTCTGGCTGAGTGATCGACTGATGGTGCGATTACGATTTGAACTGCGGTTTGACCGAGGTCGGCCACTCCCATTCGAGTGAGTTCGGAAACGTTGACTATTTCCGTTACTGTCGATCCGTGGCCTTTGAATCGGCCCGAAATGATCATCGCTGTAGTACGATGATTCCGAAAGATTGCTGCGCAACTTGTAATGTCGCTCCTTGCTTTTTCGGCGATTTTTCTGGAATTTTATCGGTTTATCCTCGTTGTAGCCGCTCTTGTATCCGCTACTACCGCGGCTATTATTCCGCGACAGGCTACGTTCGCTGCTGGCTGGCTGTTTGCTCACCTTCGGAATCGTTGGGAGTTTCGTTAACAACGGAAACTGGAAATAGTGATCCGTCTGGATGGATGCATGCGTCGTCGCTTGACGTATCCGATCCTTCCGCAAATGCATGATGATCTTGTTTTCTCCATGCTCGTAGTCATCATCCTCGTCATTGATTTCACCCTCTTCAGCATCGGCCGATTTCACTTTTGTTTTTTTCACCGCAGTCGTCGGTGTGCTGGTCATTCGGCTCGATATCTCAGTGGTGGTCCTCTTCAAGATGACGTCCTGGATGCTCGATATCAGCGAATTGCTAGATATTTTCGTGAATTCCACCGATGAGTTGACCTTCTCGATGGTGTCTTGAATGTTAGAGAGCAAAGCGGTCGATTTAATTGTTGCCGCTGGAACGGCTGATGTCTTTGCGTCGGGAGTGGCCTTGTGCAATGTTTCCGGAATCGAAATCTCCGTATTGCAGCCCATCGACACGATGATGATCTCCTCGTACATTGAATTCTCAAAGCCGATTTGCATCTCGTCCAAATTGCAGTTTTCTTCTTTAACTTTGACTTCTGAGCAGGCTCCATTCGCCTCAGTGGCAGCAGTGGTGCTCGCGTCTGATACAAGTTTGCCATTCACGTCCAATCGTCCGCCATTGGACGATGTCGAATCACAGATTTTCATCGTTTTTCGCTTCAAATATTCCTGGATGTTCAAGCGCTTTTTGGCCGATTTTTGCGATTGACGCTCACTTTGAGTCATCGAAGCCGTGGATTCTTCAGTTTTTATTTCGGTCAGCGAATCGTTGCTGTTTTCATTCAGAACCACCTTCTCATCGCCATTCAATTGCTCTTGTTTCTTGCATTCCGCCGTTGCGTCTGCTTGAATTCCCATCTCTTCTTTCGGAACTTTGTTCAAGTTTTTCGGATCGGGTTTCTCCCCCCTCACAAGCTCGTCACTTGACTTGACTACTACCGCATCTGTCTGGCATCCCTCCGTTTTTGGTTGCTGCTGATGGTTCTCCTTTTCGATTCCAATCTGCTGCACCAGCTTCCCCTTTCCCTTGTCCTTCTCCATCAGCGCCTTCCGATTAATTATACTAAAATTGTTCTTTTGATCTTTGAACGGTTGCGGTGCCATTGCGGTAGCATCAATCGAATCGAGATAGTTAGATTTACTAATTTTAGTATCACATTGAATGGAGGTAGATAACGGTTCAGCTTTGCGTTTGGCATCCACCGTAATGCAAATGGATTTTTTCGATGGAACTTTAACGACTTGTTTGATGGGCAGCGGCTTGACCGGCTTGTTGGTTCCCATCAAAGCAATGGCGAATTCGTCAATGCGTCGTTCCTTCTCAGAGTTCTTCTGACTGGATTTCGACAACGGTTGAACAGTGGACGTTTCAACTTTCGAACTACTTTCACATTTTTTCCGATTGTCGACCACACTACAACTACTGTCACTGCTGCTACCGCTGCTACTGCTGCTGCTGCTGCCGTCACTCTCACTATCACTGTCATGATTGCTATCACTGTTCCCGGAGCCCTTTCCATTTGACTTGAGGTCACCCTGTTCATTATCACTCCGGTCACTTGCCGAAGAATCAGAGCGATTATAGTACTTGGCCGTGATTGCAATGTCCTTTCCGCGACCCAAGCCGATTTTCTTCGCCGGCGCCGCTGGGACAGTCTTTTTTTGCTGGGCATTCGCCACATTCTGCATTTGCTTCTTCATCAATCGGGTCGATTTACTTGTTCCCGATAGCATTTGTTGTTTCAGCATTTTCCTCAATCCATTCCTGTTCGGCTGGAGTGGCTGCGATTGTGAGGAATCGCTGGTTGGCGGAATGACCTGGAAATGAAATAAAACAAATGAAAAATTGGACAACTTTCTCGAATTTCCTCACAACTCACCTTGTTCTTGCCGTTCTTCAACGCTTTGGTGACAGTCGATGGAGGAGCCTGAACTTCAATTTTCACCTTTCGCGTCTCAACCGTTTGTTTTCTACCATCCGGGTTCCACGTTGGATCCTTCACATCCTCCAAGCCATTCTGTTTCTTGACTTTCTTGGCATTTTTCTGCTCAGCTCCATCGAAGATGTCCTCCACATCGATATGCATTTCGGAATCCGAGTCATCGCTGCTATCATCGATTATTGCCTTCGAGAGAAACGTACGCTTTCGTTTGTTACCCTTCTCTTCCGGTTTGTTAGACTTTGGCTCAACCTGCGTCTTTCGAACAAACGACGGTGGCATTGGTTTGCCCAATGGCTTCGGTTTCGCTGGCAAACTGAATATCGTCGGTGCCGATGGCAACTTGAAATCTTTCATCAAATAGCCCAATGCATGCATTTTCATTGGCGATTGTTTGAGTGGAGTTAATTTGATTGGCGTGCGTCTGGGTGCCGGCGGTGGGGACAGCAAATGGATCGGCGTGGAATTTGCATCGCCAACGATATAGCTGGCCAAGTCGAAGCTACCCAATTCGGCTTTGTCGGCTGTGAAAAGGATGTCCTCTTCATGGTGTTCGATGAGGAAATTGTCATCTTCAACGCATAGGTCATCGATATTGATGCTAGTTATGTCAAATGCCTCATCAGGTTCTGGTTTCCTCATTGGCGATAACTCACTCACAACATTCACCATTTCCTGCTGAAGCGAATTCACTGAAACGAAAGGTTTTGTTTTGAAACTCAATCTTTTCAGAGATTCTCTAGAGGAAGTTGCTTACGATGGCCGCCGTAGTCTGGAAACTCCATCGATGCTTCCTCTTGGATCGCTTCTGAATCGTCTTCATCTTCCTCAGCCTCTTCGTTGCTATCCTCACTATTCTCCGACGAATAATAACAATTCGGATCGACCGTAATTATTTCAATGCCCGGCATCAAATTTTGAATATGATAGACCTAGAAAGAGACAACAATATGAAATGGGTGATGAACGGATGGCGGCACGTGGGCATAACGGGCAAGGACTTACATCGATATTTCGAAATTGGTTATTTTCATAATGTTCATTCAAATGGTCGCTATCGACCACGCTTAAGCTACTATCTAAATTAAAGTTTTCGGTTCTTGAAGAGCTTGTTTGCATTGTTTGTAACAGTCTGTTGGAAACGGTACGGGGGTTAATTTTCATGGTCAGGCGGCTATTCCCGGCGATTGGGCAAGATCTTGGGAAAAACTTACTCAGAATGTTCAGTGGTGATGCCTGAAGTATTGTAGATCCGGTCCTCAAACTGGATACTGTTCCGGAAAGTCATGTCGATGGTGCTTGAGTCCATTTCAAACGATTTTCCTGCAATGAAAACGATCGAAAGTCACCTTAGATGGCACTGCTGTTATCGAACAAAGAAAACGACCGATCCCCCATTGGAGATAAACACGTGTAAACCGACTTCGAGATAGCGAAAATCGAACATTTGCACCGATGAAAACAAAAACAGATAAAACCAATCGCTCGATTGCTCGGTCAACGTACGGAATATCCTTCCGAGATGATCCGCATTCTAATATTAACTGAATTTATTTCAACAAAAGTTACATCGCCAAACCACATTGTTGCTATTCATAACATTCTCATGGCATACCAGAATGGATCTGTTCACAAGAATTTATACGCACGCAGAAGCATGCTCGCACCAATACGCGTACACAGTCGCACACGCACACGTTGCCGATGATGTTATTTACAAATATCACATGCGTCAAAGAGCAGACGAATCGCCTTCACGATAAATCACCGAAACCATGTGGGCCATGCACGCCGAACAGGACAATGAAAATCCGCAATTTCTCTCTTTTCGATCGCGGATGAATTTCAATCGAAACATTTCTCAAGAATATCAAACAAAAACAGCTGATCTCATTTTATTTTCGTGACGTAGCCGAGCTAACTGCGAATTCGATGATGATGGCATTCGTCGTGGCCAACGAAAAGCAAAAAAAAAAAAAAACGAATGAAAAAGAAGTGGAAAAAAATGTGCTCAACCGGATTTTTCCACTGAAACCACATTGTGCACGACAATCACATTGTTCGAGGTGTTGACGATTCATTTCTTGTCCCAGGACGGGCATGCGATAGCCGATTTACTGAATATCTCACCTTGGCTGATTATCAGGACCACACACTGAACACATTTGATTTGACGAAATGAAATGTGTTCGCTGCGACAATCGCAGTATCACATTGTCGCCTCTGCAACAAAACCAAAATACAGCTTTTGTTGTTTCAACACACGAGCCGCAGCACACTGCACTTTCGTATTTTGCTCCTCGTTACTTCGAGGCTTGAATCCAATGATTCCTCACGACACGACACTTTCTTCCGCAATGGATTCGTTTCAACTGCGATTCAAACGTAATTCACGAGAAAAATCACTGTTCCGCCCTTTCGTCAATTTTATTTTTGTTTTTTTTTCTCAACAATTGAGGACGAGCGAAACCGTTTCACATGTGCAAAGCAACCAAGTTGTAGGTTAAGACATGCATGCGGGTGCCAAATGCAGGTGATAGCGATTCGGCAATGTGCGATTCTCCCTTCGATGACATTCCGAATCAAGCATGTCTCTGTCGAAGTATTGCCACTTACGGACGGACGGCCTATCGGTCGACAGATGGCATGACAGCAGCATGGTTTACATTTCATAATCGGCTCGTTCAATTCATTTCGGCCGGCCGGGCAGTATTCAAACAGTCCATTTAGTGGTTGTTGGATTTATTCATGCATATTTTGAAAATTGATTTTGATTATCTAGAAGGACCAGTTGGATTCATAGCCATCGAAGTCCGAGTCCGAGTCAATGTGGCCGCCGTAATCTGAATCGGATTCATCGAAAATATCGTGCATGATATTTTCATCGTCATCGAACCGGGGCGGGACTTTCTTCTCTGTTTTTTTGGTGATGAGACGTACGCGTTTCTGAATATCCTGTCGCTGAGCCATCTGGAAATAGGGGAGCACATTGAGGTCGATTTCGGAGATCATCCCGATGTTTCATACCTGCGGCACGTCGGCGCCCACAACTTCCTGATCCGCAGTCAGCGTCAGAGCAGCCGAATCGAATTCCCTCAGATGGCAAGCAGAAATAATCGCTTCAAATACCTCCATCTTCAGAAGGAAATGAGTGTGGCAAATGTTGAGCGACTTGAGGCTAGTCGCCGATTGCACAAACTTCACAACGTCTTCACCTCGCAGAACACAGTTCGATAATTGAAATTTGACCAATTGTTTCAGATTTTGTGCAAACGCCATCAATTGGTTGACATGAATTTTAAGATCTTTCGCTCCTTTGGTGAATGTCATGTTCAGAGCCCTAAGCTGCGTCATGCTGGATAAGATGTTGAGTATTTTCTCCGCCTCAGAGGGGTCCAATCCATCCAACGTGCAAATCGTCAGGTGCTTCAGTCCCACGAGCTTCTCCACACTCGATTGTTTGATCGAACCACATTGGCTGAGACTGAATTTCTCTAAATTTTTCATTCTCGCGATGTACTCAGCAATCCCGCCGAATCGATGAATTGATGAATCAACGATTTTCAATCGTTTCAGTCGAGACATTTTCGAAATGTCATCTAAAAATCTGACATCGGTTTTGGCAATCGATAGATTCTCAATGCTTTGCCACGAATCACAGCCCCGTAAATTGAATTGCCCGGTGAGCTTCAATTTCACCAGTTTTGGACACAAAGCACCGATATTCAAGTTATACTCTAGCATTCCGCGATTGATGTTGATCTTGAGTACTTGCAATTCGGGCAGTAAATGTTGAATGCGCGATAGATTCGTTGGCCGGAGATCGATGATGTTTTTTAGTGACAACTTTCGCAGTTGGTTTCCAGTGTACTGACCGATTTTGAAGAGAAGTCTTGGATCAACTCTGAACGGTGAGCTTTCATTCTCGCAGTAGGTAACTCTGATATCGTTCACTTCTTGACCAAAGCAGCGAAGAATCTCTCGCGTTTTCATCAAAGTCACTCTCCCTTCCGAATCATTGGTGGCCACACGAAGATCGATCGTTTTGTGACTGTTGAACATGCCATGCGCAATGTCACGATAACGTTGACACACCTGTGACACCTGACTCAAATCGTACAAGTCCAAATACGAGAAAATCTTCTCGAAACAGTCGTTGTTCAAAGTGGCATCGATCAGATCACTCTCCTCACTCGATTCCAATCGGCATACACCGTAATCTGGTTGGTGCCAACTGTCTGCTGGCTCTGCAGATAACGGCACAATATGGTGTCGAACTCCATTGCAACAGCACAGCATACAACAGTATGTGGCTCGTTGAGGATTGGTGAAGGTTATATGGGCGTACGAATCATGTTCATTGTTCCAAATTTGGACGGATTCGATGTCTGTCTCCCCGAAAATACTTCTCACTTCTGGTTCGGTGACCTTGAGGAATAAAAACGACTCTGCTAAATTCTCAAAAGCAAAAGTACATTTCGAAAGTTACCTTTTGGCTTCCACACGAGACGTACAAGGTACGAACTAGCACCGCATCTGCGGTACACATAGCCAAGTCATCATAGTTCAGAGTGCACGGACGAATCCAGTTCCGGAATCTTCGCAATTCTTCCGGATTCTCTCGAATATACTCCACACCATTGGCCTCCAAGTTAGCCACGAACCAAGCAAATCGGTCGGACATTTCTCAAGTTGATCGACCGAAAACTTATCAAACCTCTTGTGGAGTCCGACTGGCTTATCGATTTTCAGACGAGCTTTCCAATTCTTTATGTAAATATAAACAGAAAATTCACAGAAATGTATTCATAAACAATAACAATGGCCCTTGACTGACTCTGACAGTCGACTTGTCATTTTGCGTTGATAGCGTTCTTTCGTTGAACGTGTCAACAGGTTGGCTCTTCAGTTTTGAATTCGATTTTTTTGGTTGCTTTTTCCAAATGTCTCCAAGGGTGAACTTCAGTGGCCGATATTGAATTCGGAATGGCTTGAAGAACAAACCAAAATCGAGATGACAATGAGTGGTTTCAATGTTCTTCCGAAATTCCCGGCCATGGCCTTCTGAACGCACTCGCCTTGCAAACCGTTTTGACAGTTCTCCCGTCAAACAAAGCCATCTGCGAAAGGACTTCGTGTCACAACGACAAACTCTGTTGAAATAGATTGATCGCAAGTGAACTCATCGAAATGGAATCATTACGAAAGGAAGAAGTAATCCAGGCCGTTTTGGTAGCCGATTCGTACAACAATAACTTCGCTCCGATTGTGAACGAAGGCAATCCGGTGGGAATGCGAGTGGTGTTTATGTGTAACGAATCATAACCTGATTGTTTTGTGTGTTTCACAGAGCCTCTTGCCATTGGTCAACACGCCGATGATTGATTACGCCTTGGAAGCGCTGAACAAATCCAAAGTCGAGGAAGTTTTCCTTTTTTGCACGAACGCCATCGAGGACATCAAAGCCCACATCAAGTACGACCCCTCCGGTTCGAATAGGAATCAAAAATTCATCTCCAATTTGATTTTACAGCAAACGAATTGAAGAGAAATGCTCATGGTCTATTCAAATGACGGTGCAAATCGTTGGCTCCGAAGGATGTTACTGTTTGGGCGATGCATTGCGGGACCTTTACGGAAAGAGTTTGATTCGTGGAGACTTCATTCTGTTGGGCACAGACACCATCACCAACGCCAATTTGTTCAACATTCTGCAGGCGCACAAGTGAGTTGTCCCGATTTTGTGATATTTTCGAGGTTTCTGATGAGTGTTCTCCTTCAGGAAACAATGCGAATTCGACCAGGGCACAGCAATGACGGTGATTTACAAGAAAGCCGCACCCGGCGTATGTACCGGTGAACAAATGGTTATCGTGAATGACGCCCGGACGAAGCGTATGTTGTATCATCAGCGTCTCCAATCTAAAACGGCTGATCAACGCTATTGCACCTTGCCTCTGGAGATCTTCACTGAACATTCCGAAGTGGAAATCCACAACGATCTCAGCGATCCACAAATAGCCATCTGTGCGCCCTCAGTCTTGTCCCTCTTCGCGGATAATTTTGATTTTGAGTCGCGCGACGACTTCATTCGTGGTCTGTTGATCAACGAAGAGATCCTCGCGAGCACGATCTACATGGCCGAGTTGCCTAGTGAACAGTACGCGGCCAAGGTTCAAAACTGGCAGATGTATCAAATCGTCAGCAATGACATCATCAACCGGTGGGTTTATCCGCTGGTTCCCGACATGGGGATCTGCTCATTGAGACAGAACTACATTTTCCTGCGAAACAACGTCTATCGAAACAAGACCGTTCAGTTGGCTCGCAGTGCGGTGCTTAAGGAGAATGTCGTTATTTATGAGAAGTGCACCGTCGGTGATGGCACGAAGGTGTCGCACTCGGTGATCGGGAGGAATTGTTCCATTGGACGGAACTGCACATTAGAGAATGTGTATCTCTTCGGAGATGTCACCATCGAGGATGGTTGCTTGCTAAAGCACTGCGTTGTTGGCGAAAAAGCGAGGATTTCGAAGGAATGTGTCCTTCGATCAGGCGCTGTTATTGGCTCAGACTGTGTCATCCCGGAGAAATCAATCGTTGAGAAACAATTTGTGTTCTCTGCAAAGCCTGAAGATGCTTTCGGAAGCGAAGATTATGTGAAACTTGGAGAACGAGCCTACATCCAGCAGTCGACTTCCGATGAACGAGGAAAAACTGATGCCACTGCTGATTCAGATGAGGAAGATAATTTGGGAGAAATCGTCAATTTGCACATGTCAGAGTTGGAGTACAAATATGAAAGCAGCATTTACAGTTCGAGCAGTGATGACGAGGAGTCCGACCGGCAGTCACCGGTTCCCGAAGATGCGAATAGTAAGATCCGTCGATGATTTTCACGAAATGAACTCTAAAGTACTCTTTTGCAGTTTTCCTGGCCGAGGTTATCGACTCATTGGACCGCGGCTTCAAGGAGAAATCCAACCCGGACTTTTTAATTCTGGAAATAAACTCGTCTCGCTACGCCTACAACATGGCACTGTCAGAGGTCAATTTCTACGTCGTCCAGGCCATGCTCAATTTGTATCCGATCAAAGAGTGCAATGGGAATGTAATGGCCGCATTCCAACAGATTTTCGCCCATTTGAATCCCGTCATGAAGAATTATATTCGCGGACCCGAAGCGATGAGCGACTGTTTGAAGGCCATTGAGGTGAGTCCAACGGGAATGGATCGGTGGATGCGATTCTAAGGCGAGAGTTTTCTTCCGCAGGAGAGCTGTCATCAAAACGAATTGCTCAAGCCGAGGATCGCCACTTTGCTCCACTTCTTGTACGACAAGGAGATCATCAGCGAAGAAAGCATCTTGTCATGGCACGAGGATCTGGAGGAGGACAAAAAATGGATCAGAGCTTCGTTGACGAAGTTGATTGAATGGCTGAATGCTTCCAGCGAAGAAGAGAGTGACGACGACGATGACGAGGAGGATGACTGAATTTTGTAGAATCGAATGAATCAAACGTGTGCAAAATAAAAACTCAAAGACTTTCTTCCAGAATATTCAATTCTACTTTATTTCATGTTCGATTAATAAATAATTAAATTTATAAAGCCTGCGCGGTGATATGCTCTCTAAAAATAGGCACTATTCAATGTTCGTTTTGTGTCGTTCTATTCACAACATTTTGTTCGTTTTTTTTTTCTTTCATCAGTGTCTGACTGTCGAAGGTGGAAGCCGGTCGGCCGGAACGGGAATTCCTAGAGAGATTGTGTGTGTTTTGTGTGTCTGTGAGAGTGAGAGAGGAAAAGGGAAAGAGAGCTTCTGACTATAGATTCGTTTCCCGGCTGCCTGAGTTCTCGCGCCTCCAACCGGCTCCCCAGTCAGTGATTCACAATTTGATCGTAACTAAATCCTAATAAGTCTCTCATTCTAGAAATCTTGTCGATTTTGTTAAATTATTGCAAAACAGTGTTTAGTTATCCAAGACAACCACTGTGTGTCGCGTGCATTTGAAAAATTTCGCATCAGCTGGGTGTCAAAATTGAGAGTGTGTGTGGGAGTGTGTCTAATTTGAGGAATGACTTGGGGAGTGACACAGACCGATTCCGGTTCGCGTCTGTGTCGATCACAACGGGTGGGTCACCGATGTTGTTCTTCATCAGAATGGAAATTTCAAGATTGGATTGAACGTGCTCAGCAACAGTTCATCTCGATCCTCGGCCTCCTTGTAGCCCCATAATTGCATGGCCTTGGTGCATCCGTTCTGAATGCGCTCGATTTCCTCGAAGCCCAAGTCTCGCATCCAATGGAATGGTGCCGTTTTCGAGTCACGAAACGTTGAACTAACACCCCCGATATCGGTTCGCG
>JANSTV010130594.1:0-12408 GCA_027564135.1 Lestremia cinerea
CGCTCTGGTATTTGTTCTTTTCGTTATGCAAACCTATTTGGTCATTAGCGTCAATTAGCCTTTGCGTGAAAATTTTTTCGCATCCGTTCTGGTGATCGATCAAAGTCAATGAGTTTATTGTCATTGGAAAGGCCAGCGAAAATAACAATACGCTTAAAAATGCACATCCAATTCCGGACGGTGCGTAATGTAGTCGAACCAGTTTCGATTGTGCGTAAGACGACAATGTTGCATGACGTCGATGGACGCAATGAATGTCAATTTCGGGTTTGATGGAATTCCAAGTGCAAGCAGTTCAAAACGGGTCATTCATTAAACAATTTGCGTCCTGCACCGAATAACGAGTGGCAATGTCACTTGCTACTATTTACATTGCCTGCTGATAACAGGCACTACATCAACAACGGCAGATCGAGTCAATTGATTCGCATTAAATCACATTATTATCACCATCGCAATGCCATTAACACCAGCGTCTATTTGCGCTCGCTCTCCCTCTCTCCCTTTTCCTCTACCTTAACCAAAGCAATCAGACCTACACACCAATACAGTCGCACACACTCACATACACGCAAACACGGGAGAGACTCCATGCGCACAATGCCATCGTCGCATATTGATTTATGTTTCGGCGACGTCACGCTCACCAACACAAGCGTCCGATTGTTGTCGTTTTTCAACCGTCATCGATTCAAGCAACGCAATGCGCACCCACAAACAAGACCATTTCAAGTGGTGTTGTTAAATCAAGGCAAGGCCAAATACATCAACACTCAAAAGAGAGTCACAGCATTCGAACGAATGTCGTATCGCATCGGTGTGCGTTCGTGTTGTGTGTAACGCGCTGGCTACTGACACGGTGGAGTGTTCGCTCTCCGAAGGCCCATAAACAAACATATTCCAATTCCACAACACAACTTGATATTTTAATCAATGCACTGAGCGCAATACACAAACGCAGCTACTCACACACACACCAGCATCCAATTCGAGTCAGAAGAAAAACGTCTCAGCGGAAAGTCACACACATTTTTTCGTGTGAAATTCTCTCAAAGCGATTGTTGTGCTGTGTGTTTCGCTTTTAGTTTTTCCCTTTTTTCGTTCTGTCAAACGTTGTCAACGCATAGACGGAAAATTCGCTGGCCAACGAAAAGTCGTCGAGAAAACCGAAAATTTCGAAATCGAACCAAAACACCGCAACGAAAAACAAAACACAAAAAAATATTTAAGATGGCCGAATGAGTGTGGAGCGAAGAGCAAACCGAATAGATTTACGAATGATTCTCAAAGATTGAGGATTCGGGTGTGATTGTGGCGCGGGTGTGAATGCGGGCATCAAAAAAAAAAAAAAAAACGAAAACACAAAATAAATAAATAAACAAATCCAAGGAGAGAAACCTCATTTGTTTTGAAAGTGCTGTGGATTTTGTGCAAATGATAAATATCACATTGAATTGCAATGCCCAATCCGAGTAGAACAAATGCGAGAGTCAAAGCGGAGTCACTGACGATGACGATATCTCAGGCATATGCGTGGAACCAGATTACTCATAATTGTGAGATTTCCTAATATTTCAATGGGCTTTTTCGATGACGATTGACGCCGAAGTCGTTGCGAGATTGACATCGCCGATGTTCGCGATTCTCGTGCGACAATCGAGCAACGTTCATTTGTCAAAAAGTCGCGATGAGATTCAAATCGCTATTCGCTTCTAAGTCCACCTTTTACGTTTCAGTGGAAGCACCAAACCAACCATACATACCGGCGCTCAACAAACGGTACAATCAGCAAATCACTCAACCATGTACTGCACCATCATCACCGTTGTCATCGCCGAGCTCTTCCAGTTCCAGTTCATTTCACATGCCGAAGCCAAATATATTCGCCACTGATACGGGTGATCCAAATTGGCAAGCGTCAAAGCCAACTGTACGCGAACGCAATGCGGCCATGTTCAATAATGAATTGATGTCGGACATCAGTTTCATTGTGGGCTGTGACGGTAAGTGTTGTGCGGGGTAGCCAGACGTCGGAGCGGCACTCATTGAGATCATCCCCAATTTCAGATAACATTCAAACCATTCACTCACACAAGTATGTCCTGGCAACGGGCAGTTCGGTATTTTATGCTATGTTTTTTGGTGGCTTGGCCGAACACAAGAAAGAAATCAAAGTTCCTGATGTTGAACCATCGGCATTTTTAACATTACTCAAGTAGGTGTCTGAACCTGAGTTGGATTCGATGGGAGCGGCGGCGGTGGGAAGTCCACCTTGAGCTAAGCCATCTTGAAGGTCATTCTCAGTGTGAATCCCGCAATCACCACCCATCGAATCCTCTCTCTCTCGAACCATCAACCGTTTCGATTCTATAGTCCAATTTCAATCCATCTTCCCTTCTTCTCTTTCTTCTCTCCCTCTCTCCCATCCAGGTATTTGTACTGTGATGAGATTCATCTAGAAGCTGATAATGTTCTAGCTACGTTATATGTTGCCAAAAAATATATTGTACCGCATTTAGCTCGGGCATGTGTTAATTATTTAGAAACTAGTCTGACAGCAAAAAATGCATGTTTACTTCTAAGTCAATCACGTTTGTTCGAAGAACCTGAATTGATGGAACGGTGCTGGGAAGTTATTGATGCTCAGGTATGTGCAACATTACTTAGAATACATTCACGTGCTGTTGAGTTATCATCGATGCAAATGCCAGACAATGTCACCGATGTCGACAATGGTCAACATGAAATGCCTGCTGGTGTAGCAAACATTTCAAATCGATCGATCGTGAATCAAACGTAATTTATTGATTGCGATTTCGTCGATCGTACTAAGCCGGCGGATTAGTTCGAACAATCTCGTCGCAGCAGACCGTTGAGTTTTAGACGTTACTTTTTGCAATAGCTGGTTTTGATTAAGAGCAGTGGAAAGTGGGGGAAATAGGGGGAAAGAGGAGGGATTGATTAGTCACCATTGACGGAGGCGACTGCGGAATATCACATCCACAAGTAGATAGAGCAAATCGGTCACCTCACCAAAGGAGTTCGAATGACACCAAATCTCATGCGCAAACACCTGAAGGGCATTCGCAGTAGACGAAAATATTTTTGACAAATTATTGTAACCATTCAATGGCCGTCATTTCGATATATTAATTAGACATTAGTGAGTGATTGCGTAACACGGGGGAAGGGAGATGGCGGGGCAGGGTATTCGAAAATGAAAAAACCATTATTGGTCAGACGAGACGGAGACGGTAGCGATTGGCATACGCTCAAATTGAAATGATTAAATATGAATTAGGCGAATGGTGAATGGGAACATAAAAACTGCAATACCAATGACGTTCCAAAAAGGCAAGAAAGGCAAATCTATCCGTTGATTGAATTGAATTGAAATTGCGCAATGCTTCCTCGGTATGAATTCGATCGGAGAATATCGGCATTGAATCGACTGATTTTGACAAATTGGAAAGTGAAGCAATGAACAAAAGGAAAACATAGGCAATATCGAGAACAAACGAATTATGTCAAACATCAAATATTTATTTATTGATTCACGTGCTATGCGTATCTCATCGTCCCACCGAAATAACGAGCGTTGACTGACTTTTTGTCTCGTTTTTGTTTTTGTTTTTGAATGGAAACGTTATTTCGGAGAATAGATCGACGTTGAGCAAAGTAAATACGAAATTGATGCTGTTGGCTTTTTTTGTCATTTATTTCTCTGTTTTGTTGTTGTTATTGTCTGTTTTTTTTTTCGCTGTTGCTTTTTTTCTCGTGTAGAACAAATGAAATTTGTATGCCGACGCGCAAAACAGGTGATTTGTCGTCTTGGTATTTTGATCGATGTACTGATTCTCTTTTTTTTTCGAAAATTGTTCATTCAATGATTCTGCGTTGAATTGTAAATAAGAGGGAATTCCCAACATTTGGTTGTGGAATATTCGTTCGAAACTCTTCCAAAGGTTTTTTAGAGTTTTTTTTTTGTTTTAGTGGCCTATCGTTGGGCTGATTGATGCATTTAACGAATGTGCATCGAGTGAAGCGAATGTAAGTCGAGACAAGTAGAGTTTTTGCCACGAAGAAATCACCAAGAGCTTCCGGAATTGAGAATCGAACTGAATCCCACCAAGAATTCGTATAGAAATAATTTCCTTATCAACACGCATCTTCTACAAGAAGTTGAAAAGAAGTCTTTCAGACATCGCCTGCCTTGCAAAATATATCTTTTAGAAGTTTTGTTCTAATGGGGTTTGTTCTGTTTTTTTTTTTGATTGTCAAACGATATTTGTTTTGGAACAGAAATTAATGTAAAAAAACCAACAAAAGTATGAAACGCAAATTAAACGAAAATATGAAATGAAAATGCATATCCGTAAATCGAATAGTATTGCAGTTTTAATGTTCCCCAATGAGGATTCGTGAGAAAGAGCGTAAAGATTGATCGTTTGATTTTGGCTCGAAGGAAAAATGACAAGTTGGCATTGATCGATGTTGACCGCATGTTTTGTCGCATGACAGTGGCTAAATCTCACTGAATTTATGTGTTCTATGTTTCTTTTTCATTGTCCACGGATCATCCAGGCTGAGATGGCGATAAAATCCGAGGGTTTCGTTGAAATTGATACAAAAACGTTTGAATCGATATTGGAACGGGACACATTGAATTGCCGAGAGATAAATCTGTTTGATGCGGCATTGAATTGGGCGTCGGCAGTTTGCAGTAAAATGGATATTGACGCGACATCATCGAATCGCCGGAATGTTTTGGGCGGTGCATTGCAACTGATACGCATTCCGGCAATGTCGTTAGAGGAATTTGCCAATGGAGTCGCTCAAACGGGCATACTCACAGCGCAAGAAACCATTGATTTGTTCCTGTATTACACGGCCATCGAGAAACCAACACTAACGTATTCATCGAGAACTCGACCCGGACTCAAATCTCAAGTGTGCCATCGCTTTCAATCGTGCGCCTATCGCAGCAATCAGTGGCGTTATCGTGGCCGATGCGATTCAATACAATTCTCCGTAGATCATCGCATTTTCATCGTCGGTTTCGGTTTGTATGGATCGTCAACTGGAGCGTCAGACTACAATGTGAAGATCGATTTGAAGCGTTTGGGCATTGTGTTGGCGGAAAACAGCACGAAATTCTTCTCAGACGGTTCCAGCAATACGTTCCATGTGTTCTTCGAGCATCCCATACAAATCGAACCGGATTGCTACTACACGGCATCCGTCATACTGGACGGCACCGAGTTGAGTTTCTTCGGACAGGAGGGCATGACCGAAGTCTGCATGGGCAACGTTACGTTCCAATTTCAATGTTCGTCCGAAAGTACAAATGGCACCGGAGTTCAAGGCGGGCAAATACCTGAGCTCATTTTCTACGGACCTTCGAGCACTGGTGGCAATACACCCAATACCAACAACAATGAATAATTCACCCATTTGATGGTTTCATTCAGAGTAACAAGACAATTCGCTTATTGTCATTTACGAAGATTGTTCATGTTCATTTTTTCTGTTTTCATAATTAGTCATCGCGATGTCCTTCAAAGAAGGATCGGAAGGGACCGTCAATTTTCTCATCATTTCTTCTTTCGTAGTTCGATCATCGATCGTTCCATTGGAAATATACATAAAATTATTAGAAGTTCATCATCCATTCATTCAATCAGTATCAGTATGACTGGGTACTTGTAGGCCATTGGCAAATTGAGTTGGTAAATTCGTTGAGTTGATATTGTTTCGGTGAATGAGCGACCCTTTGCCGGGAAGTGAAATCACTTTTTCGATTTGAATTTTGAATACATTCGAAACTGTTAAGTTCAAGTTTGAGAGAAGGAAATTCTATTTGTACTTTAATTGCGCGGAAGGCGAGAAAGAGAGAGTGAGAAAGAGAGAGAAAGAGCATCATAGTCCATTTGAAAATGAAATACTTATGAGAGGCTGACCCCTTCGGTCATGCTTTCGCAATGGTCTCGATTTAATTCGATTCGTTTTTTACTTGAAAAATCTTCCCCGTTTGGTGAAATTTGCAAAAGACACTTACGTTTGAATACTCGTCCATTCAAAGAGGATTATTTATCCAGAAAAGTAATGAAATAAAAGTAAAAATCTTAAATATGATTGTTGGCGTTTTCTTTTGGGGGGTGTTTCGAGAGGAAGTTGCAGAAGCGGCATGCAGGCGTTATGTTGAGTTTTTCATTCGCGGGATCGAGGTGAGTAAGCTCGTTTGGATTGATTCGTGATCTGAGTGAATTGGCTAGTTGTTTGCACGTTGCTCTTGTGAATTCTACACGGCGATAACCTGCAAATCGACAATGACCCACTGCTATCAGAGTCCGGTTCAGATAAGACGAGAGTCATGCACCTTCGTGCGACAATTTTGCATGAAGAATTCGGTGACAGATTGGGCAAGTTACAAAAAGAACATGGACTCACCAATCGATGGTAAATTTATGCACAACGCTTGAGACAATTTCAAATACGTTCGACCGAGTTCGTAGCAGCATATTTGTAAGACGTCGCTAATGTCGATGAGTAAATCTGAAAATGAATTGGTTTAACAAATGAGCGAAGAGTGTGCCCGCCTAGAATGAAATCTGGACGGAATGTCGAAGGAAGTGAAGAACTTGACTTACGTGAGGTGCCTTCCGTTCGGCAAGTAATGTAGACACACGCAGCATAAATGTGTGTATTTTTCCGACCCCTGGTCAGATGTCGCATCAGAGCCATTTTGAAGAAATTGCAAGCAGTGTCAATGCAATGATTGTTCAGATTCAGTTGATGGCTCAAATGTGTGATGCCCTGCCGTGCTTTCCGCAGAGTCACTTCCCGTGATTCGGTGCCCATGCCCACATGGAATTTACCATAGCCAGTGGCACCGCCTTTTGAATCGGCCGCCACAAACTGGCCGACAGCATTTGACGTTCCATGGGCTGCCTCTTCGAATTGGACTTCCGATACAATGATATTGTCCTCAATCACCGATCCACAATTCGTGCAGACTGCATCCCCACGGCCACAATCCACCTCGATATCCGAGGAACCACAATTCTTACACTTCAATCCCGATGACATTTTCGAAATTCGTCTGTACAATCAATTATTTCCAAAATGGTGACTTGTAGTTTGCTTAGTTCCATTCACAATATCCTCGAAATGTCCCGGATCATCGATAGAAACTCACGGCATTGGTGGTTTTTTCACGTTGTGTACAGAATGCTCTGAATATACCAATATTTTTAAGCTGGACAATTTCAATTCGATACATAAATACAAGATTCATCCACTGAACTGTGCGTGGAATGTCAAACGACCAAAAGCACGTTTAAAGACATATATTTGACACAGCCGAGACGCAAACCACTTTGGAACATTTTTGCTTTGAGATGCGATACGTAATAATTCGCCGAGTTTTATTTTCAAATGAGATGAGGAGTGATTTTCAGGTTTAAGTGCAAGCTTGTGTTTCATTCTAGGCGAGTTCTGGTTGATCTTGCAGCGCGACTCAAAACAAAGATAACAAAATGACCGCTCTTTGAGCACCCGACACAAACATCAGAAGTGTTCCTCATCGATGGGCCCGGAGTGGGATCTCGACATTCATAGCTAATGGTTTCAGCACTCTCATTGCCGAAAATGGTGCAAAAGCTACTCCAAATGCAACAGTATTCAGACAATAATCCGTTATTGATTCAATTTCATAACGACGCCACACTCTTCTTAGAAAATCTGCCAATTTTTTCTCACGGCAGGCGATCTGGCCCGATATATCGTCAGTGACCATTGGTCCCCCATTTGTTGGTATTGTTGATCAAACAATTTACATATCTTTTCAAACAAATCGCTTAGGTGGAAAGTCACCCCCTGGCCCCTGCATCGCCCCACTACTCGCCGAGGCAATTTAAAATATGTTATAAATAATCCACAAACTTACTTCAACCGTTCTTTATATTCTTCGCTGAGTTGCTCGCAGACATCAACGTATTTTTGCGCCATTTCACTTCGCAATTCAGGCACTGCCGTCGAGGGTGCTGCGTCCTTGAAAACCAATGATTCATTAGTAATTACGTGAGTGTAAACGGCAGCCAAGAACGTTTACCAACATTTCATAAAAAGTGTTCAAGTTATTGCACCACTGATCAATCAATCGGCAGAATAGCGGCCGTTTGAGCGTTCATTACCCCTGAAGAATTGGCGAAAAAATTGTATAAGCTCGAACGCAGCACTAGCTCATCATTGGCGTTATTTATGATGTCTTCTTGCGACGGAAATAAATTATTTTTGCCGACCGTGCGGACTAATTTGGCCAATTTCTGGATAGCCTGTGGACGCTCTTCGACGGTTTCCGGATTGTCCGTTTTTTTCAAACACATTTTCAGGTTTTCGATGCGTGGTGGGAAGGTGAACCACGGCAGCATATTTTGCTTGACGACTGAAGCTACCGAGGCCACCTAAGACGGAGCCAACTTACGTAATTTCGATGAATTCGTTTGGTTCAAAATTTCCATAAGGGCTTTCATTACAGCTACCAAACACATATGATTCGATTTGATCATCGAAACACTCGCAGTATGATCCCAAGGCGAAAAACATTTGGCTTCTCGCCGTTCTGAAATCCAGTTCCCCCGGAGGGTAGTTAGGAAGTAGTTCCAACGTGAGTCATCACTGTTGCACTTACCCGAAGCTGAATGCAAATTCGATTTAGATATTCACAAAAGATTGGCATAATCTCCTTTGCGTGATTGGTCGTCGGGTTCAGAGAGTGAGAGAAGTCTCAAAGAGCGATGAAGGCTGGGCTGCGAACGACCGGATCTGGTCACATAGTTGGGTCCACTCTCATCCACGTCTATATCATCAAGAGTCCACGCCGAACTTAAGATCAATGAACTGGAGACACCGTCCTTTTGCCATGTTAGCTAGTTGACCTTGGAGCGCCACTCTATCAAACAACCGATTGTTCTATGCGACGAACGAGAAAAAATAACAACAATATCAAAATGACCGTTCTTTGAGCATCCAACACAAAAATCGAAAGTGTTCCTCATCGATGGTCGATGGTCAATCGCAAAAATGCAAACTCATCATAAATAATTAATTATCAGAATTTCGCTCGAAGTCGCGAGACGACATTTAGTTGTTTAACCTTTGGACGTCGCAACGTTGATTATCATATAACTGAATGGTTGTTGTGTCTTCGTGCGTTCGCAGCGCGAAATGACCGTTTTGTCATAATCGCCCAATTGCATGTAGGTTAGCGCAGCGGCACCGATCCGTCCGAAAGGCCTGAATGCATTCCAGTTTGATTGGAATATTCATTGCGTGCCGTTCAATCGACTGGAATTGCAATTCAAGAGTTGAAGCAGCGACACTTGAACAAACACCAACTCGACGAACGAGAAACGTCTATTGGGCGAACATTTATCGAATGCGTTACGAAACGATAGAACCGGCCTGAAATATTATCATTTGTTGAATGTCGTCTTTGAACTTTATGCTTGAATACGCTACAGTCATTGGACTACATTCACAATTGATAAGCTTAAGTTTTTCGTATCGTCATCGTTGTCCGTTCTGAGCATAACCTTGAATGCAAATTCATTGAAATCGTCAACCACCGAAGTGGTGACTAAGGAATCAACGACGTCTTCTAAGAGTCTTCAGTGTCCACTTGATGCGTTGGCCAACAAACGAGCAAAGCCGCACAACACCATTTTACCGTCTCGGTCGTTCAGTTTTAATCTGGTTTTTTGGTCGGATGTCAGCAAAATAGCAACAAATCGCGCGCGTCACACATTATTTCATACTTATTCTTGATTAGCGGCCAGTCGGTTTAGTTGAAAACGGGCCGTTCATCGATGAACATCGATCACCGTTCCGCTGTGTGCGTCCTGCTATTCGGTTGTGTTTTTGTTTTGTTTTTATTTTGTTTTTGATTTGTCGGTGCTGGATGCTGTACGAGATACGCAGCGCATCGCAACGAGTGAATAAAGGGAACGAAAGTCATTTCGGGATGAGATTCGGACATCTGATGCTTTTCGGAACTGATTGAGTTTTTAGTGAATTTCTTAATCAGCTTAGCTGGTGATTTGGTGATTTTGCAGTGCATTTGAAGGATTCGGTTTTTTCACCTTCCAAAAGCAAAGATGGAGGTTATTCTCAGATTTATGGCGTTTCTACTGAAATGTCTCGGCTACTTGGCTGTGCCCTTTCTGATTGTATTTAATTCACACAAAAAAGTTAAAATTCCGCCGATTAGGAATGATTTGTTGAAGCTGCCCGTAGTTGACTTGGCCGCGAAGATTCGAGCGAAAGAAGTAAGTCCAGTTCGGTATTTCTGAGAGATTTGCCGCAGACAAAAAATAAACAAATTCGAGATGAGAAATTGATTAATGGCTCACGATGCGGTTTCGGCTACGGCGCAAGTGCCGCCTTTCGAGAAGAACATGTGCTGACATTCCATCCGAAATGGGCATACAGAACACTCTCCCTTTCGAAATGCCATGACATTCTGTGGGCGAAAATCGACTTGAATAATTGATTTGAATTTTGAAGGTCACCTCCGAAGAAGTGGTCCGGGCGTACATTGAACGCATCAAGGAAGTGAATCCACTGCTGAATGCAATCGTCGAAGACCGCTTCACTGATGCAATTGAGGATGCGGTGCGAGCCGATAAAATCATTCAGACAACGCCACAGCTGGTGATCTTGAAAAATTATCCAATATTAGGCGTCCCATTTACAGTCAAGGAGAGTTGCTCATTAAAAGGTAATAATGATTTGATTGCTGACGGCACTCCGTGCGCTTTGGTTATTCTTTGGTTGTGCGAAATTCGGCTTTGCTAATTAAATTATAAATATTTTTCGATTCATTTTTTTCTTTTTTCGCTTTTTTGAAGAGAAGACAAAATTTTATGATCGACATGATCGAAGTGATCGACATGATCGACATGATCGACACAATGCGAGGATTATTGAACCGAAAGATCACGTCAATTTGACCAGCCAAGAAATAATTCAACGGCAAACGTCGTACGATCGGGTCAGTTGGATTCAATCGGCTTGCGTATGTCGTTGTTTTTGATTGCGCATGTGCACATGTGTCTACGGGCCGATAATTAACCATTGAATTTTTCAACACTAGAAAATTATCGATTTCCATTCAATGAATTCCCCCACCGCCGCCGTCGGTCGAATTATAATTAAATAGAATGAGTATAATGCCAGAGTCCAATTGATTCGCTACGATCAATTATCGACTAGTTGCGTTCGTTTGTTGGCCACCACTCGATGGAAGCGTGTGATTTGATTGGATTATTTGGATTCGGATGATGAGATTGAGGTAACGCCAAGTGGGTCACGGGACCGTACCGATTCTGGAGATCATATGTTTTGTGTGATGATCGCCCTTCATCACCATAATTGTCAGATGCTGACCTCCCCACCATCTGGCCATGCCAGAACCTGATTTCTCGCGCGCTGCAACCGCAGAACAATTCGTCAGAATGCTCAATTGCGATATAAATCACATTCCACTTGTTGGACCAACTGTGGGCAAGGTCGTCTTGGCAAAATAGAAACCGCTGAGAGGTTCAAGGTCTTCGTTATCGTCGTCAGCCGAACGGTCGATGGGTTATCGTTTAGTGGGTTTCAAGGCCAAAATCTGACACCTCTCAACGTCAACACGATTTGATTCGAAGAAATTCATAATTTAAAGACCAAACATAACCGCGGTCCGCGCGAGATTTCGAGCCCTTGATCAATGCTTTCTGAACGAATTTGGGTGCGTGTTGGATTAAGCCATTGTCTCTCCGGTGCACCAGAGATGGTTGATCGCCTTTTTGAGCTGTAACTTTTCGACAAAAACACGAATGATAAAAAAAAAATTAAAAATTTATTGTTGGAATTGCATAATGGTGTCCGCATCGATGTGGCAGAGTGTCACTTGGACTGGTAATGCATTCCGAGGCTAATTGCCGATGATATTTTCGTTGATTGCTGTTGACGCGGATTGGGAAAGAAAGAAACAAAAAAAAACGAGCCGAATGCAGCATTTTTGTCACCATCGAACAATGGCCATTCAATTCGTCACTTTGATGGAAAATGCCAAACCGAAAATTAAGTCAAGATCGTCAGGATGATCTTGCCCACCACGCCAGCGCATTCCAATTTGAGCGAATAAGGTTTATTGCACTGCACCCAATGCATATGTGTGTATGTATGTGTGTGCGCTTGCGTGTGTATGTCTGTTGTGTTTCTCGCACCATAGCCTATCCATCGCATAATGTCAACTGCGAAAATTATGTTATTTATCGTCGCATCTATAATTGTTAAATTAAACAAAATCGTCGGCTGTTTGCGATGCATCATAGTCTTGATGTGGATGCGTGACGACGG